>CAUYRT010104664.1:0-27398 GCA_963574885.1 Lepilemur ruficaudatus | reverse complement strand
CAACTAAAAATATATAGAAAAAATTAGCCGGGCATGGTGGCACATGCCTGTAGTCCCAGCTACTTGGGAGGCTGAGGCAGAAGGATCGCTTGAGCCTAGGAGTTTGAGGTTGCTGTGAGCTAGGCTGACGCCACGGCACTCACTCTAGCCTGGGCAGTAGAGTGAGACTCTGCCTCAAAAAAAAAAAAAAAAAAAAAAGTACCTTGAATTTCAGAGGCAGCAAAGTGTACTAAAAATGCTCTACACTATTGACACATTTTTCATAGACACACAGAGTGTCTTAAGATAATCATCCACATTTGCAAGTATGACTGGAAAGAATTATGTGTAACAAATGGTTCCTTCCATACTGGATACATGAAAACTGGGCAAAACATTTCTTTTTGAATCATTTCCACTACACGTATTCTGCTAGCAATAAAGGAAAAGTCACTAGAGGAAGCACCATCCCTCATATATAAGGCCAAGTGCTACCTTTAGGCGAACACATAATAAAGCCACCATCTAAAAGTAGCCAAGTTGGCCAGGCGCGGTGGCTCACGCCTGTAATCCTAGCACTCTGGGAGGCTGAGGCGGGTGGATCGCTCAAGGTCAGGAATTCGAAACCAGCCTGAGCAAGAGCGAGACCCCATCTCTACTAAAAATAGAAAGAAATTAATTGGCCAACTAAAAATATATAGAAAAAATTAGCCAGGCATGGTGGTGCATGCCTGTAGTCCCAGCCAATCGGGAGGCTGAGGCAGTAGGATCGCTTGAGCCCAGGAGTTTGAGGTTGCTGTGAGCTAGGCTGACGCCACGGCACTCATTCTAGACTCCCTCTCTTGATGGGAGGAGGGGCAAAGAATTGGCAGCCATCTGTAATCCACCATAGTTTGCCCAGTGGCTACAGATTATTTAGATTCCTCTCACAGGTAAAATACTATAATCTCTTGCAAGGTGCCCTCAAAGGCTCATCTAATGAAGACTTCAGGTCCAGAATCTCATCATCTAAATCAGGTCCAGAGAGGATTCCTCAGATTCAGGGACCTATGAGTTATAAAAATTAGTTAACTTCATCCTCTTGCTCTTTTTCTCCCTTCTCCCTTCTTGGGCAATTTAGTCCAAAAGCCACTACATAGGGTTGAGCAAGGTAGGAGTTCAAACAACATATTGTGTCAAAGCCCAACCAGGATGAGGAGGAGGGGTGGGGCTGGGCAGGGGAGGGAAGTTGCCCCACACAGAGTGTCAAAGCCCTAACAGAACAAAAAGGGCACCCATGGACATGGAATATCAGGACCTGAGCATGGTAGAAGGGCTCCTGTGAAGTAGGGCAGCCCAGTACAGGGTGTGAACCCAAAATGGAATGGGGAGATAACATGTTAAATACAGGGAGGTGGGTTAAAAAGTAATTCTCTCTGTATAGATAATGAGAGTTACCCAGTTACTGACAGAAAAGGGAATTACAGGCCGGGCATGGTGGCTCATGCCTGTAATCCTAGTACTCTGGGAGGCCGAGGCGGGAGGATCGCTCGAGGTCAGGAGTTGGAGACCAGCCTGAGCAAGAGCGAGACTCCTTCTCTTCTAAAAATAGAAAGAAATTAGCTGATGTGGTGGCACATGCCTGTAGTCCCAGCTACTCGGGAGGCTGAGGCAGGAGAATCCCTTGAACCAAGAGTTTGAGGTTGCCGTAAGCTAGGCTGATGCCATGGCACTCTAGCCTGGGCGACAGAGCGAGACTCTGACTCAAAAAAAAAAAAAAAAAAGATTTGAGGGTAATATGGTATCATATCAGAAACACTCTCAAATATGTCATTTGCCACATGACAGCATTTCAGTCTATGACAGACCACATAGAGGATGGTGGTTCCATAAGATTGTAATGGAGCTGCCCTACACAGATATGCCATTTTTTATCTTTTATACCATATTATTACTGTACTTTTTCTCGTATTTAGATATGTTCAGATACACAAATACTTAACCATTGTGTTACAGTTGTCTATAGTATTCAGTACAATGACATACTATAAGCATTGATATCCTAGGAGCAACAGGCTATACAATATAGCCTAGGTGGGCAGTAGGCTACACCATCTAGGCTTGTGTAAGTATACTGTGTGATGTTTGCACAATGACAAAATCAACAAATGACGCATTTCTCAGAAAGTATCCCTGTGATTAAGCAACATTTAACTGTAGTCCAAAAGATTATTTGTACTAAACTTGCAACTTTATCTTTCCCTTACATATCCAGCATGTAATAGAAAGACAATGATAGCAAAACCACAATAGACACTCCTATTTAGGAAGGGGATTAATAAGAGGTACATAACATTGCTTGATGACTTAAGATATAGGAAAAAAAAAATGTAAAATAAAAAAATTTTTTAAAATTTAAAAAAAAAGAGAGGCACATAACAGTCATTAGCAAACCTCAGAACTAATCATGTACTTGTTGCCAATTCCCCCTGCTCCCAGAGCAGGGAATATGATTCTCTGTGGTTCTTATCTCTACTCTTTGGGCTCTTGGCTCCACACTTTGAGTCATTCCTCTTTTCCAAAAGAAATAGCCTTTGTTTGTAGCTCAGTAACTTGTTCAAGATGCTTCACTGGGTGCCCAGTGTCCTCTTTTCATTTTGAACTGCCTTTGTCTATTTTAGTTCAAGCCACTGGTGCTTACGCTGGTACAATTTTCTTAGGGTGAAAAAAGAAATTTGTGGATTTTCAGTGAATTTTATTGAGTTTTACTCCATTAGATAAAAACTATACCCCCAAATCTCAAGCCCTTCCCTCCTTTAGGTTGTGAATCAGGGTGCTATAGGACAAACACTTAAGATTCTTAGAAGCACTTTCATCTAGATGAGAAGTTTAAGAAGCACTGCTTTAAATCTTTCTGAGGTCTCAACAGAGGCTTATAGCCACATCTTGACCTTGAGGACATGTTTTATTGGGAGGGTCTTGAAATTATTAATTTTTCTCTCTAGGTTTTAATTTACTTTGAGCATCTTTTGCTGGCTGTAGAGAATGTTCTGTGCCCTGTGCAGTTCCTTTAAATTTTTCTTGAAACAAAAGTTTCTTCTTCTTGTACTTTTTCATAGGTAGCTAAAGGGAATTAGTTGGAACTTTGAACATTTCGTCAGGAAATCTCCATACCCAGTCTACAAGGTCAGTTGATTCATTTTCTCTTATCCATGTTACTACATGTTACCAGTATGCAACTTAGGTCCCAGTAGCAATTTCCTTACTGTCCCCTTTCATTCTCCTCACTACCCTTCACAATTTTACAAGCTTCATGGTCCCAAAGTCAATCCTATTAATATATGTTTTAGGTTTTTATTATAGAAGCACCTCACTTCCAGGTGCCAATTTCTGTTTCAGTTATGTATTGTAGGGATTGGCAAAGCAGGAAAATCAGCAAAATCTGGCTCACCATCTGTTTTTGTAAATGAAAAAAATTTTTAAACTCAGCTATGTTCTTCTGTTTATGTATTGTCTATGCTTGCTTTCATGCTCCAATAGCAGAGTTGAGTAGTTGCAACAGAGACCATCTGGCCTGCAAAGCCTAAAATATTTACTATCTGATCTTTTACAGAAAAAGTTTGCCAACTCCTGATTTATTATTTTGCAAAAAAAACTACTCAAAAATGAGTTTCTTAAAACAACAACAATTTATTACAATTCTGTGCATTAACCAGGTGGTTTTCTGCTTCATATAGTGTTGCCTGGTGTGATAGATTGTATGGAGGTATAAATGGCCTCTCGTGGCTGAAAGTTGTGCTAGTTACCAGCTGGGAGCTCAGCTAGAACTGTTAGTCAGGTGTCTCAGTTCTCTTCCATGTGGGTCTCCACATGGCTGCTTGGGCTTCCTCATAGCATGGCAGCTGTCTTCTAAGAAGGAGTATTCTAAATGCATAGGAGGGAACAGAAGATTTCTTAAGGCCAAATCTTAAGAAGTTATACAGTGATACATCTACCACATTCTATTCTGATCTATTCTGGTCAGCATAGGCCGTAGGACTAACCCAGATTGAAGGGGAGAGGAAATAGACTCCACATATTGATTAGAGATGTGGCAAAGAATCTGTGGCCATCTTTAATCCATCACAACACAAATAAACTGCCATCCATACTTTGTTCTGAGTGCCCAGTTGTACATCTTCCCATGACCTAATGTGGGGTAAGCGTCCTCCTCTCACTGCTTTACCCCAATCACCCCAATCGTATATTTTGTGTGAACATCCCTCATTGGATAAAGGTGCCTCTAGCACTGGGTCCAGGCCCCACTCAATGATCTTGGCCATCTGTTCCCAGCAACATCTGTACCCAGGATAGGATATGCCCACAATCTGTTGGGATGAGTTCTCTGCCTCAAGTACTACTTCCTCCGATCCTAGAAAAAAGAAACCTGGGAACTGCCTTCTATGCTGTATCTGAAAGTCTCTTGGGATATCCCATCTGTCTTAGTTATTGCCATAATAATGCTGTTTATAGCAAATAACCACCAAATCTAAGTTCTATACAATAATAAATCACTTATTTCTCTCTCATGTATATCCATGGGTTGACTTGGACAGCTCTGCTTACAGCTGTAGACTTATAGGTATCTAGGTGAGACTACTCCATGTGTCTCTATTGTGTGATGCCTCCCAAGGGCATGTTTTTCACATGGTAATGGCAGAAGTTCAAGATGGGTGAACAAAGACCCCCAATGCCTCATAAGGCCTATAGCTAGAATGGTTACTTTCACACACATTGTGTCAGTCAAAACAAGTTGATTGGCCAACCCAACATTAGTGGGCCTGGAAACTGTATTCTGCCTCTAGTAGAAGGAACTACAAAGTCACACAGCAAAGGAACTGAATATAGGGAGTAGTGAAGAATTAGAAATAATGCAATCCTTCCTAACTTTTTTTTCCCTGGAGCTAGGATGGCAGCTGGGAATTGTGCTCCAAAACAGCTCACAATTTGCAATACCTCTGGTCTCTTCACCTCCACTTTCCTGCTCTTCCCAACCTGCCCTATGGAGTTGGTCAGATTTTAGGATTAGAAAGAATATGGAAGGACACCAACCCTACCTTTATCCAGTGAGGATTTTCACACACAGTACACTCTCTGAGAGTTCATCCAGCTTTGTGTGCACACCTCCAGTGACAGGGAGCTCACTATATCATGAAGCAGCCTGCTCCATTGTGGATATCACTGACCCAACTATTAAGCTTTCTTAGATAATCCTCAAATTACCATGATTTCACTTATGATTTTTCAACTTTACAATGATGTGACAGTGATAATCATTCAGTAGAAACCATACTTCAAATTTTGAGCTCTGATCTTTCCCCATGCTAGTGGCATGCAAAGGTCATCACTTTATTATAAAATAGGCTTTGAGTTAGAAGCTTTTGCCCAACTGTAGGCTAATGTAAATGTTCTGAGCCTGTATGAGGTAGGATAGGCTAACCTATGATCTTTGGTAAGTTAGATGTATTAAATGCATTTTCAACTTACAGTTGGGTTTACTGGCATGAAACCCCATCATAAGTAAAGAAGCATCTGTATTAATCTCAAATCCATGTCTATAGCTTCCATCAGTGATACCAGGTCTTCTCCTTGGAAACAGAGAATAAACTGAATCCTCTTCCACCACCTGAGGGTCTTTCAGTTATTTAAAGAGATCAGCCATATGCCTTTTCCCAGCCTGAAGATGACTCCGCTCTAGGCTGACAAATACCTATCATTTCTACTGTTCTTCATGCTTCATGATTGAGTGCCTTCCCTGTCCTGATCATTCTTCTTTGCTCAGGATTGGACTACCTGCACATTCAGAAGGGCCCAGTACTGAATGAAGCATTCCAGCTGGGGTCTGAGCAACAGAATAGAGCAGGACTAGCACCTCCATAGTTCAAAATATCATACTTTCATCAATGCCTTCTAAAACAACATTCATGGTTTTATGTTCATGTTTAAGTAAAGACAGGGCTGAACACAAAGTCCTGAAACAGTGGAAACACCTCTATAAATTGACCTGAATCCTTTAAATAAAGTCATTGTACCAATCAGGGTTTTTGACTACAAAAACAGTCAATTACAACAATTTTCTGCCATGACCACCACTTCCAGTGATTACTTAACGCCACCACTTCAAGACTGTCCATGCTGCTGCTGCCGCTGCCGCTGCCGCTGCTGCCGCTGCCGCTGCTGCCGCTGCCATGAATAATTTCTAACCACCCCTGCCTCTTAGCATCATCCCTGAAGAATTCAGTCTTCAGTGGAAGTGGTTGAGCCCAGTGGTTGAGCTCATGCCTGAGCCCCAGCTGCCAGGTAGAGGAGAAAAGAATCTTCCCCTTTCTGTTTCTATGTTGGGAACCGTGGCACTGTAGCTCTCTAATACTATATACACTGGAAAATTCTTCCGAAATAAGATGGGGGTGCATGCTAAGTGGACAAATATGATGACAAAGGTTCACTTGAGTCATTAGGAAGGTTGCTTTTCATCTTAATTTTACTACCATCCAACCCATATTTTAATCCACAACAATATTATGCCAGTGATTATTAAAAGCCTTGCTAAAGACCCAATTTGCCAACAGACTATCAAGAGCAGCTCTCTAATCTGTCTGTTTAGAGACTGTCAAAAAAGGAAATTTGATTGTCCTTGCCATGGTTTGTTCTGAGAAATCCTTATTTTTTATATCTTTAAAAATCTATTCTTGGATAAGAGCATAATTTGTAGAATCAACTTTTCTTCCCTGTAAAGGACAGGTATTGATTTTTGTCTGCCTCGTATTCATTACTCTTTCTGGTAGGAGACTCCCACTCTTCCCCATGTGGTTGGGACAGTCTAACCATGGGTGTCTCTGTGGGCCAGGTGACATATCTGGCCAATCAGAGCACTGTATCCCTCTGGCCACAGTGATTGATTCAGGGATCAACACATGGCCTAAAGAGAGCTAATGTCACCTAGTCCTGCTGGACCTCTGCTGCAAGTATTGAGAAAAAGGCCCTTCCTTTCCTCTGGAATTGCCAGCCTGGAGTTAGTGAGAGTATTTTATTAGTTTTCTAGGACTCCTGTAACAAGTTGCCACAGACCTGGTGGTGTGAAACAACAGAAATTTGTTCTCTGACAGTTCTGGAGGCTGAAAGTCCAAGATCAAGATACGAACAGGTCCATGTTCTCTCTGATGGCTTTAGGGAAGAATCCTTCCTTGCCTCTTTCTGGCTTTGGAAGCTCTTGGCATTCCTCAACTTAGAGCTGCATCATCTAATCTCTGCCTCCGCCTTCACATGGCCTTCTCTCTGTGTGTGATTCCCTTCTGTTGATGTGTCCTCTCCTCTTCCCATAAGGACACCAATCACTAGATTTAGGGCCCACCCCAATCCAGTATGACCTCATCTTGACTTAACTAATGGCATCTACAAAGACTTTATTTCCAAATTAGGTCAATTCTGAGGTTTTGGATACATCTGAATTTTGGAAGTATACTGTTCAACCCATTACATCCCCTATGTAGAAAGAGCCTGAGAAGTAAGCCAACAAGTAAACAAGAGGGATATATTCTGATATGCCGTATCTGACTCCCCCTGAACTGACCAGTTATGAGAACTGGCAAATTCCCTCTCCTTTTTTCCCCCTTAAGCTGGTTTGAAGTAACAGAAAAAAACTGACTACCACCCTTCCTTTTGCAAAATTAAAAAATCATTTGCACATGACCAATGTTCCAAACTTCTCCCTACTGTATTCATTCTCTCAAAGTCTCTGACAGGGATTGAGCAATTTCATTTGGAAATTCTCTTAATGCCTTGGATTTACTTTATTTGACTAGAAAACAAACATTTTTAGCAGCTAGATGATGTCTCACAATGTCTTCAACCATTATCCCTTTCATATAATGTTTCAAAAATAAAAGAAAATTTTGGAAGTACACAAAAGTAGAGAAAATAGTATAATTTCCCAAGCTTCCGTCACCCCACTTTAAAAAGTATCAACATATAGCCATGTTTGTTTCATCTATACCTCCAACTTCCCTCCACCTCCTGCAGTATTATTTTAAAGCACAGCTCAAATACCATATGCTGTAGTCACCCCTTATCCATGGTTTCACTTTCTGGGGTCTCAGTTACCCAAGGTCAACCATGGTCCGAAAATAGTCAATGAAAAATTCCAGAAATAAGCAATTCATAAGTTTTAAATTGCACACCATTCTGACTAGCATGATAAAATCTTTTGTCTCCCTGCACCATCCTACCTGGGAAGTGAATCATCCCTTTGTCCAGCTTATCCACACCATCTACACCATCCACTCATTAGACACTTGGTAGCTGTCTTGATAATGAGATAAAAAAACACAGTGTGTGTGTATATATATACATATATGTATATGTACCCTATATATGTATATATACGTATATATGTATATGTATACATATATACATATACATATATACATATATATATGGTTTCGTGCTATCCATGATTTCGGGCATCCATTTAGGGTCTGGGAACACATCCCCCAGGATAAGGGGAGACTACTGTAATTAATTTACCCTCTTAAACCATTAAGCTATTCTGAGCTTCAGATTTCCTTGTAACTATATTTGATAAGTTCTGTCTCCTGAAAGCAAACTATTTTGCACATAGAAAGTGTACAATTGAGATGTGCTAAATAGATTCCCTGCCCTCAGATAAGACAAGGACTTCTCCCTCAAGTGCCTACCAAACTTTAGTGTAAATCACCTGGGAGCTGTTAAAATGCAGCTACTGCTTGAGTAGGTAAGGGGAGAATTTTGCTTTCTGACAAGCTCTCAAATAATACCAATGCTGCTGATCTGTGGATCACACTTTGAGTAGCAAGGCCCTAAACCATAATGTGAAGGAGAAAATGATAGGGTGCTGTATGTTGTAGAGGCGATGGGCCACAGGGGTTAAGAACTGGCTTGTTGAATGGCTTACCACAATTATCCAAATTAATTTTTAAAATATTCCAGAATGAGACTAACATTGAGCCAAGCACCAAGGAAATTTTATAAGCTCTTGGGAGAGAAGGCACAGTTCCAGGAAACATATATGATAGAGAGTGAACATGTCTAGCCAGCTCAGGTTGACTCCTTTCTCTAAAAACTTGCCCCTTTCTGAGAAGGGTGCTTGGCAGCCATTTTTGTGTTGCTTGACCCCACCCACCAGCCACAGCTAATTGGGCCAGGGGTGACCATCTAACCCAAATTGGACCAATCAGATATCTCTCCTGAGAATTTAGATTTGAGATTCAGGACTGCCAGTGGGTCCCTGGGTGTGGTTGGAATTGAGATGATGTAAACGTTCCACCTTCTGCCAATGCACAGAGAAGCAAAGAAAGCTGAGAGAATGAAACAGACCACAGAGAGAAGAAAAATGGACATAGAAATGAAGAGAGGGCACTGCTACATTCCTGAGGCTATATTCTGGTCCTTCCTGAGGTCTATTAGCATTTCTGCCTATGGATTCTGTGCTTCAAAACCCCATCTCCTTATATTAAAATCTTCCAGGTGTCGCACGAGTGAGTTCATGTCTTCAAAACCAAAGAGACTGATAAACAGATGGTTATACAACAAATGGAGACAAAGAGAGGGAGAAGAGTAAAAGCCTAGCAATGCAGGTCAACTGTGGGTCCCCCAGGTGAGTAGGTAGAAGAGAAGCCATTCTTGATAGAAATGAAGTCTCAGGAACCAGAAAAAAACTCCCTTTCTGCAGGCAGAGTGGGCAGGGCCCTCCCTACTTCTGGCTTCCTTTGAGGACAACGGGTTCATGCTGCCTGCCTGCCTGACAATCCTCACCTGGGAATTCCCCTCAGCCTTCCTGATTGTGTGAGGACCAGTCATGCCAAAAGGCACCTTGTTCCTATCAAGGTCTGAGGGCCACAGTGTCCCTGCTTTACTGCCGCCTGAGGTTATAGTCTGGGTCTCCCGAGTGTCTGGGAAGAGCTGTTCCCAGCTGGTTGTTGCTCTGCCCATCTTCCTAATTAGCATGACATTCTGTGGCCACCAGCCTGTGGGTGTGAGGTTTGGCTGAGCTGCAGGTGGGTTCTGATGTCCATGGCAATGATCCATGCCCAGTCCTTTTGTTACAGATAGATGACCAACTTGTCCTGGTTTGCCCAGGACAATCCCAGTTTTAAAACTGAAAGTCCCACATACCAAGAACTCTCTCAGTTCTGGAAACCCTGGGAGAGTTAGTCACCCTAGTTATAGAGACCCCAAGTTCTCACTGGAAACCTGTCTGAGCATTGTGCCCTGAAGATATCATCCCAAGCCTGGGGACACCAGACCTCCAAACCTTACCCGCCTACGGATTTTCACACAACTGGATATTTCTGAAACTGATTTCTGAAACTGCCAGATCTCTCCAGAGACTTGTGGGCAGCCTAGCAGGGTCAGATTAAAAATGCAGATTCTGAAGCCTCCTGGTCATTAATCGTGTGACTTGGGCAGTTAGCTAACTTCTCAGTGCCTTATCTAAAAAATAATGTCACAAATAGCACACCTACCTTGTGCAGCCGTGAGAACACTCCCCCAGCCTTCCTGATTATCAGGACCCCCTGTGCCAGAAAGGACCTTGTTCCCATGAAGGTCTGGCGGCCACAGTGTCCCCACTTTACTGCCACCTAAGGTTATGGTCTGGCCCTATAGAGAGTTTTATTTGCTCAGCTTTAATTTTCAAGATATTCTGACTATATAAAAGTTGGTGATTATTTTCATACCCTTACCCTGATCTAGTCATTGCCTCCTTCTCCCGAAGGGGACCCTCTGCACTGGGTACACTTCAGAGAGCCAGTGGCATGGCACAGACACCGGCACAGGCAGTGGGAGAACCCAGGCCGTCTCCAGAGGCCTCATCTAGTCCTCCCTCTCTCTGGGCTCTAGACGTTGGTCCTCAGACCAGGGTCTGGTTTCTCTCATCTCTGGGCTGAGTCCCTAGAGGAGAAAGCTCATGGGGCCAGTTATAAGGGCCTAGCAAGACAGGAGCTGGCAAACGTTAATGGCTTGGCCAGCCCTCTGGTATGGACAGAGGATACTGTGTCTCCAGTCACCATACTCACACCTGTAAGCCAGAAGTGAGAGGTTCCAGGCAAGCAGGGACTGTCCCCTGAGAAGCGGAAAATAAAGAAGAGGCATGAGCACATTCTGTGCATGCATGGTGGGGGTCTTGCCTGGCAGCCAGCTCTCCCACCTGACCATTGTCACAAGGGAGTGAGGTCCATCTGCTCACAAAGGCTGCCTGGCCCACATAGATTTCTTCATTGCTGTTCACTACAGGGAAGTGTATACACCAACGCAGGCTTTGTGTGTCATGATGACAGCAAATCCCAAAGCCCTGGTGCTGGGTTTCAGGCCCTTTAAGGAGAAACCCCAGGAGTGCATGGAAGTCTCACCACCTCCCCTCGGGCCAGCCATACCCAGCCACTTTCAAAGGCCTATTGTGCCTTGTCCTTTCTCTCATCTTTCCCCACTTTAATAAATGTCTTGGGATTAGCCCTTCTGTGTTTATTGGATGAGCAATTTGTGTCTGTCTGAAAAAGTTATGTCTGAATAATATCTGGCCTGAGCTGAAGAAATGTGATCTGCTACATTGCCCTCCAGCCAGCTCTCTTGGAGCTCGCCTGTCTCCTGCCAGCAGGGCTATACAGCTCTGCAGCTGGGTCTGGCAGCCTAAACATGTTGGCCAGGGAGAGTGGGAGGTGTGCAGGAGGGTGGAAGAGGTGCCTAGGGTGGGAGTAGGAACCCAGAGGGACAGAAAGCAGAGAAGTCTTAGCAAATTGGCCTATAGTTCTAGAGCCCATATAACAATTTAGGGACATCACAGATGCCCATGGTGTTCACCCAGACCTACGGACGAGAGAACCAGGGCCCCCATGCAGCTTAGGAGCCCAGGTGGTTACCTAGGCCCAGAGTCCCAGGTATGAATTGCAGCATTCAAGGGAGTCCATTTGGTAGCATCTGGATCCCAGGTCTGGGAGGGTAATCAGTGCTGAGCTCTTGATGTTTGTGTGTTTGTGTGGGATGGAGAACAGGCGGGGGGTGGTGAGATGTACTGAGGCTATTTAAATGTTTCCTGACTCCATCTGCACAGGTCCTGGAACTCGGGGGTGGGGGGCGCAGAGCTTGCAGCTGCAGCAATCAAAGGGCCCAGTTATAAGGTGCTGAGGAGGGTAGAGGCAGAGGGAATTCAGTGGGTGAGGGTGTGGATGTGTCAATAACCTCCCTACATGCCCCCCCCCAAGCCTTCTGCTGTGCCACCTCAGCCCTCTACCTGCTCCTCTCTTGGGGCCACATCACTTCTCCTTGTATCCTGTTCCTCATGACTGTCTTTCCTTCACCTCTTCGCCGCTCTTCCTAACTCAGGGATCAGCTTGAAGGCAGGACACCATCCTTGTATCCCTAACAGTGAGCATGGAACTGGCCACCCAGGAGGCATCAGGTCACAAGAAGATAGCAAATGACAGGTGAGACAGAGGTGAGTTGAGGACTGAAAACATGGCCACAGTAACACTATCCTGAGTCTGCGCTGGGCAAGGGCCAATAGTTAAAGCCAGCTCATCATGACGGGAACCTTGAGGCACTTCAGCAACTGTGCGCCCATCCTATTGAATGGCAGGTGGTGTTTCACATGGTTCCAAATATCCCTGTACATAGTATAAATCCCTACCTTGTACCACACTCCGCAGGACACCATCTATCTTCTCAGACAAATAAAAATATATATGCACCCCTAAAAAGGCAGGAGCAGTCTGTGCTCTAACAGAGGCATAGAGAGTGGGTTATGAAAGTGCAGAAAAGGAAGAGGTTAATTTCACTTGGAGGAGAAGGAAGATTTCCTGGACCTGGAACAAGTCTGCAAATACCTCCCAAGTGTGCTGTTCCCCCTACACACACCAAACTGCTGTCTGTGGCAGATTTTGCAAACAGATCCCTTTGCTGTTTCACTGAGCCCAGGTTTGCCCACGAAATTCTTCTCAACACAAAACTCCAGCCAGATGATCAGAGCATCAAATGAGAATGAAATCCACCTGGCACCTTCCACCTGGGAAGGTGTGTACAATGGAGACATGCAGAGATGGCAGGCAGAAGGAACAGGACGAGGAGAGGCATGTGGTGGGAAAATGATGAAGGTGAGTGGCTGGTTAGACTTGCGGGTGAAGTTTTGAATGGGGAACAGTGAACGATGTGGCTGACAAAGTGAGTTGAAGCAATATCAGGATTAGTATTTTGCCAGGCTAAGGAATGTGGGCTCAGGCCTGCAGGGGAGGGGAACTTGCACAGCTGTGTTCAGGAAGACACCCTGGCAGCAGTGTGTGGGGCGTGCTGGGGTGTGAGAAGCCGAGGCGGGTAGACTAGCCAGATGGCTGTCCCAGGCAACAAATGACAAGGCCTTCTCTGAGCTCCTGCAGCACTTGGCAAAAACATCTGTTCAACACTCATCGCACTGTCTCTCTTGGAGCTGTCTTTTCACAGCCTGATGGCCCCGCCAGCCTGCGGGTTCCTTGACAGCAGGGACTGTTTGCTGCCTCTCTGGGGCCCCAGGCCTCACATGGTTCTTGGCAGGTGCTCATTATATATTTGTGAGGTTACTGAATAGGGCAGTGAGAAAGGACAAGAGGCGTACAGAAAAGGGCACAGATTTCTGGGATAACATCCTGTTTAGCAAATGCAGTTCCTGAGGCCTGGGCATTGACACAGCTGTCTTTTGGTGTGTGTAGAGAAGTAGAGGCATGTGCAGGCAGCACAGGCGGGGAAGGGAACACGGCTCCCACTAGTTGGAGTGGGAACTGCCGTCACTCTGCCTGCGTGTGTGTGTGTGTGTGTGTGTGTGTGTGTGTGTGTGTGTGTGTCTTAGGGGCTTGTCAGGGCTTTTGGCTTTTCTGAGAGACATGGAAAGACATATGGGAGACCTCATAATCTGTACTGTCCTAAGGTGCCTTCAGAGGTATATTAAAACTCCTTTTTGGTTGCAAGTGACGGAAATTCAACATGAGCAAGCTTAGGGAAAATGGGGCATTTATTGGCTCATGGGATGCATTTGGAGCCAGCAAGACGCAGGGATTCCAATAATGCCGGCCGCACACCTGCTTCTCTCTCCACCCGTCAGCCTCATTCTTGCAGCCTGGCTTCCTCCGCAGGCTGGAAACCTGGCTGCCAGTAGCCTGTGTCTCACATCTGAGAGCTTCCCCACCAGAGAGGCAGGAAAGGCTTCCTTTCTCACGTCCCAGTGTCAGACATCCCAGGAAAGGACTCTGATTGGCTCTGCTTGTGCCAGGGGTCTGCCCCGGCCTAAGACTAAATGCAGTGGCTGAGGAAGTGGGTCATGTAAGAAGGAAATATCTTCCATCAAGACCTCATAGTTGGAGTGGGGAAAGGAGCATCTTCCAGAGGCAGAGCTAACAGTAATAGCCCTGTCTGAGTCCTTTGCCCATGTTAATTATTTTTCACAACTTCAATAGGCATTACTATTATAATCTTTATTACCCCTGGGGATTACCACCTCAGGAAACCAAGGCGCAGAGAGGGTTAAGTAACTGCCATACATCACCCAGCTAATAAGTGGCTAGGCAGAGATGGAGCTAGGGTTTAATCCATTCATTCTAGCTCCAGACTCTATATCTTCCTATCACAGTATATTACCTATTCTCTCTGGAAGGAGAGAAAGCAAGGTGCAGGGGCATGAGGAAGAGACACAGATTATTTCTCCTGGGAAAATCCAGGGGCTGGGCTGAGGAGTCTGTGGGAAGGGATTGATCCACTGTCACCACGGGAATCAGGAGTAAGAAACCCACCACCCATCAGTCTCATTGAAGATATCTGAAAGGGATATGTCATATTGATTTCATCTTCCTTCCATCTTAACTTACTTAAAGTAAAACTTGATGAAGCCAAGAATAGCCAATGCAAGAACAATGAGGTCCCATTTTCACCTATTAAAAATTTAAGCAGTAGTATAATAGCTGTGCTGGCAGGGGTGGGGAAATGGTTTGCTTCTAAATGGCTGGTCATAGGGTAAAGTGGGCCAGCCTCTGAAAAACAACGTATCTGGACTCGAAGGTTGAGAGCTGCAAAAGCTTTTGTTACCTCTGACCCAAGGATCTCACTCTTTAGAAACAGCTCCTGGAGTCACAAAATAAAATGCAACTAGTGTCATGTGCAAGAGATACATCTAAAACAGTGTTCCTTAGAAAGACTGAAAGCAAAAGGATAGGAAAAAATAGAAAACAAATGCCATCAATACAAACAACAAGAAAACAGGGATTATGATATTGATATCAGACATGGTTGAATTCACAAAAAAATCAGAAAACAAGACACATAAGAACACTTTATAATGATAAAGGCTGAGAGCTACAATGAAGACCTGTTGTAAATATGCATAAAACAATATGGCATCAGAAGTCATAAAGCAAAAAAAAAGATGGGAAATATGTGGAGAAATAGAAATATAATAATTGAAGGAAATTTTAATTCACCTCTCTTAGCCCACACCTGATCAATAAACCATACAATAAGTATGGCTGTAGGGGACTTGATTTGTTAATTCGTGAGGTAGATTGAATTAAAAGATGTGAAACTCCATACCTTGAAAAGCTAGAATATACTCTCTTTGTAAGTGCCCATGAATCATTTACACATGACCACATGTAAGGCCACAAAAAACAAAACAAAGTAAACAAAAACCTCAATAAATTTCAAAAAGTAGAGTGAGTACAGATAACATTCTCTGATCTCAATGCACTAAAACTAGAAAGTAATAGCAAAAATAGAAACTGAAAGGTAATAGAAAAGTTGAAAATTAATCAAACAAGCAAAAAAACTACATTTGGATGGAATATTACTTAACCTTCAAAAAGGAAGGAAATTCTGATACGTGCTACAACATGCATGAACCTTAAAGACATTATGCTAAGTGAAATAAGCCAGTCACAAAAAAGACAAATGCTCGGTGATTCTATTTATATGAGGTACTTAAAGTCAAATTCATAAGACAGAAAGTGGAATGGTAGTTGCCAGGGGCTGAGAGTAGGGAGAAATGGGAAGTTATTATTTAATGGATAGAGAGTTTTAGTTTGGCAAGGTAAAAAAATTCTGGATATTGGTTGCACAGCAATGTGAATATAGTAAACACTGCTGAACTGTGCACATGAAACTTATTGAGTTGGTAAATTTTGTGTTATGGGTATTTTACCACAAGTTTTTTTTTTATACTACACCTGGAAATTAAGAAATTCTCTTTTGATTAATTCTCAAACTGCAAAATATCTTTTGAAAAAAATGACAATTCCCAAGGATATGATGCAAAAGACAAGTCAAAGGAATGGGCATTTTTATGGTTCTCAGCTCTGTGTCACATAATCTTTGGGAGAGGATTCAGAGGGATGGATTCTGAACAATGCAAGCTCTGAGACTGACACATTGACTGTGCTCAAAAAATGTTGGTTTTCTTACACTTATTTAACAAGCATGTGTGCCAGACCCTGTATTAGGGCTTGGAGATACCAAAACAGGTCAAGTGTGTGAGCAGCAGCCCTGGGAATGGTAGGGACATGGAGTGATATGAATTTGATCCCAGGGGCTAGGCTAGACCTTGTCTGAGGGGCTACAGGAGCCATGGGAGGGGGTGGGGGATGGGGAAGAGGCCCTACCAGGTATAGGACATTGGAGCCAGCCTTTAATGGAAAGCTAAGATTTCATAAAAGAGAAGAGCTATGAAGGGCATTGCAGGCAAAGGAAACTGCAAGAGCAAAGGCCCAGAGGACTAAAACTGCAAACTCGGTTCAACTCCAACAACTAGTTCCAAGTAGAAGGAGAAGCGGAGGGAGTACAGACTGGCCAAAGATTAGGTCATTCTCCTCCAAAGTTAACTAACGCCTTACTTTACCTGGGCTTCTGCTTGTGGCTGCCTCTTTGTAACCTTTGGTAAATTATCTCCCCTCTCGGAGACTCAGTTTTCTCATCTACAAAGTGGAACCAATAATGCCACCTGGTTTTTGTGAGGATCAAATGAGATAAAGCGTACAAAGAGTTTAGAGCCTCAGACATACTCGGCACACAGGAAACACTGGTTCAGTGCTGTTACACTTGCTTTTTATAGTTGAGGGAGCATTCTCCAACTCAGCTACATTGCCTGCTCTCTCTGAAGATTTTGATGTGCCCGATTCTCCCCTTCCTAGAGTTTTTTCTAAGATTCTGTCTATACACTTACACTTACACACCAGATTATCAGCTCCCTGAGGAAAGAGACAAAGTCAACTCTCGCTGGTATCTCCAGGACCTAATACTTAGTCAAAAAGAATAAAGACTCCTTAGCTTCAGACAACCTAATCAAAGTCACAGCTGCTGTATGGTGCCAACCACTATGCCATGACCCCCTCGGGGCCTCACCAAATGACACAGGTGAAAGTGTCTACAGGGGCAGCAGCAACTCCTTGTCCTTTGGTGTATTTTTTCCCCTGCACCTGGCAGATGGCACCGTTCATGCCTGATCACTTTATCAACTAATTATCCATCCATGACAGACATTCAACAAGTACAAAAATTGCTCTAGAGATATGTGCAAAATGCAGTGGGGACCTAGGAGGAGGAAGAGCATCTAAGCCTCACTGGTTTGGAGCTGGCCTTTGAGTGAGTAGAAAAAGGAGTTGGGGGTTGAAGAAAGAAAATAAAGAGTAGAGCTCGGAGCCCCTGCAGCTTCTTGTAAGGCTCAGTGGCTGTTTCTCATGAGACCATGCACAGTGGCTGGGACACAGCAACTATTAACCTCCTCTAGAGGGTTCTCTGCAAATCCTTCTCTCTGCCTCAGCCCTCCCAGCCTTGAATCATTGGTCAGAGCTTTTCCCTAAGGAGCACTGAGATCTGCCAGAGTCCTAGAGTGAGCAGTAATGGAGCAGAAAGTAGGAGCTGACTGAGTTGTAGTCCTAGCTTTTCTATTCTTAACTCCTAGGCTTTTATGGAGCTCTTAGGGTTGGGCTGCATTTTAAAAGCCCACACATGGAAAACATGGTGAGTACAACCAACTCACCATTAGGAAAAAAATTAAGTCGGAGCCCCAACTCATAGCTAACACTATAATAAATTCCAGATGGCTTAAGAATTTGAATGTAAAACATCACAAAAATAGTAAAAAAAAGAAAGTAGGTGAATATTTATAATTTTGGAAGGGAGAAGGAGTACACAAGACCATTCTAAGTTTATCACCAAAGGCAGATAAGAAAGAAATGGCTGACACTAGTAAAAAAGAAATCATGCACAAGAAGATTGCTGCAAAAACAGGTTAAGAAAGAACTCTACCCTAAAGTCAGAGTTAATGAATACAAGTAAAAGAGGGCTCTGGGCCATTCCTTGGGGTGGTTAGTTGGGCAACTGTATCTAGAGTATCTGAGGCATCCATGCCCTTCTGACACTTGTACTAATCAGCCAGCTGCAGTGGGGATTTTGCCCCAGGCAAAAACCCCTACTAGGGAAGACAATTGCCACAACCAAAGACAAGACAGGTCCTCGGCTTCCTGACACACATCCCCCACGTATGCACCCAATCAGCACATTCCACTCCTCCCACAACATTACTACAGGCAGGCTCAGTGAACAGAACAGACAAGGACAAGAACGCACAATTAAAAGATGATCAAATGTCTAGACTTGCTCAATATTTGAGTAAAATCAACACTGAAACAGGACCATCAAAATCCACTGTGGGGGACCAGATTGTGCCACCCCAAAATATACCACTTTGGAATAATAATTATTTTGAGCTGCAGGAACTTAAGATTTACAAAAACCAAAGTGCCGTCCTCCCGTCTGTATCAGGAAAGACAAAGGTTAACCACTAAAGACAATTTCAGCGCTTAACAGCCTGGAGACTGCACCAGAGGAATCTACAAGGAGCTCTACTATCTAGCCTTTATCTGCCATTCTATTTGCCTTCCCACAGTTTGCTACTCCTAAAGACTCCAGGTCGTTTTCCTTTGCTTGGTCACTTCTCTGAAAATTTACTGTTCTTTGTTGAAGAACTGTATGAGCTGGAATTCAAAGTCACCTACCTTTTGAGAACTAACTATTCATTCCCTGGGTACTTTCCATGAAATACACAAACCAGTAAATTTCTGTTTTTCTCTTGTTAATCTGTCTGAACATGTCCTTTACAGGGGTCCATTCCATCTAAGAACTTACTATCCTGGCATGGTGGCCTGTTCCTGTAGTCCCAGCTTATCGGGAGGCTGAGACAGGAGGACCTCTTGAACCCAGGACTTGGAGGCTGCAGTGAATTATGATCTGGCCATTGCACTCCAGCCTCGGTGACAGAGTGAGACCATGCCTCTAAAACAAAAAATTAAATTAAATTTAAAAAAAGAACCAACTAAGAATTTATGAGGACTGAGGAAAAAATTATTTTTCCTCCCTTACACCACAATCAGAAAAAGTGACACTTAAGAATCACAATTAATAAGTACTAACATCCAGGTGTAGGTGGCTCATCCCTGTAGTCCCAGCTACCTGGGAGGCTGAGGTAGGAGGATACCTTGAGCCCAGGAGTTCCAGGCTGCAATGAGCTATAATTGTACCCCTCCCTGTACTCTAGCTGGGGCAACAAGCAAGGCCCTGTTTCTAAAAGAAAAAAAGGAAGTACTCAGAACAAGGCTGAGTGGATTAGGTGGGGAAGACCCACCCTCGTTGTGGATGGGCACCATTCAATCTGCTGGGGGTCTGGAGAGAATAAAAACAAAGAAAAGGTGAATGTGTTGATGTAGCTCCTGGAAGTGGGATACACTCTTCCCTTCCTGCCCTTGGACAACTGCAGGCTTCTCTGCCTTTGTACTCCAGGACTTACATCAATGGCCTGTGGGTTCTCAGGCCTTTGGCCTCAGACTGAGAGTTATACCATCAGCTTCCGTGGTTCTGAGGCCTTCAGACTTGGACTAAGCCATGCTGCCATCATCCCAGGTTCTCCAGTCACCTCCTCTCGTGTGTGTGTGTGTGTGTGTGTGTGTGTGTGTGTGTATCTCATATTGATTCTGTCTCTCTAGAGAACCCTGACTAATACAGTAGTTATAGCAGGAAGGAATTTTTAACCAGGTGTAGGTAAGCAGAGGACACTCTAGGATCAAGTTACTCAAAAACTCATCTTACCCATCAGGCATTACCCTAGAACTCATTAGAGACGTAGAATCTTGGATCTCATGTCAGATCTACTGAATCAAAATGTGCATTTTAGCAGGATCCTCAGGCCATTCATATGACATTAAAATTTGAGAAACTCTGGCTTACAATATTGCTGGAAGGGCTGGAGGAGTAGACTTTAAATGGAGCTTCCAGAAATTGCTGCAAGCCCTTGGAATCACCATGTGTCTGCCACTGTGATCAGGAAAGAAGCTGCCACCACTACTACTGTCTTGGGAAGCTACTGGACCAGGAAGCTGGTGACTAGAAAACCAGTCTGCCATGATTTACACGAGCAAAATTAGTACCCCACCTGCTGCCTCTCTCCTCACTTAACTTAGTTTCAGGTTCAAGTCTCATGCAGGTTCTTTTAATGGCAATTCCTAAAGTGCATTTAGAATGCCAGCTGCAATGGAGTCTAGAAAGTGTGACTTCCCAGCTCTAATGTACTAGAGGGAGGTGGGAGGGGATGTTGTGTGAACCAGTCCACAGTATCCACCATTGGTGGTGCCAGGGAAGCTCTGACACATGCTGCTATTAATAGTTGTCCTTTGATATCTGTTCTCCCATTCATTCATGGTAATGGAATTTTTAGCTAAATAAAGTCTACATTTCCCAGCCTCTCTCCAAATAGATATGACCATTCAACAGAGTTTGGACCAATAATAGGAAAGTGGAACTGTCACATAGTAGCTCCCAGGAATCCTTGAGAGACAGTGGGAGCATGTCCTTTACGCTATTCTTTGTTCCTCCCCCCATCATGCTGCTTGGAGCATGAGATGAGACCATCTTGGACTATAAGGTTGAGGTTTATACCCTAGGAGTTGGCAGAACTGTGAGTTAGAAGGAGCCTGAGTCCTTGAGGATTTCACAGGACAAAGCTGTCATTCCTGCCCTGATGGTTTGCCTCTGTATACATGAAAAGACAAAGAAGCCATTGTTATCTTGGATATCTCCCAGCCAAACCTAATCCTAGGCCATATAGATTTCAAGAGCACACTGATCCTTAATGTTGTGGCAGCTCATTGATCCATTTAAGAATCCAGTGAATGCCCTGAACCATCCTCCTTAGAAAAATGCACATATGTACAATACTTTGTGTAACAATTTCAGGGACTGCATGTTGTGTCTTCCTAAAGACCATCCAGGGGACTGAAAGATCCCTGGTTAAAAACCCCTAGAATAGAGATTTTCAAAAAGAAAGAAGTATAATCTATAGGCAATGGCTCAGAGGAAAAGTAAGAGCTGAGAAGTGGACTTGGCCCCCAGACTGTTGACAACATCAGCAGGGACAGTTTCTGTGGGTGGAACAGGGAAGAAGCCAGACTATAGAGTGCTGGGAGAGTAAGAATCGAGAAAGTGGTGGCAACAAGGATTGTCAACCATTTTGAGAAGTATGACCCCAAAGAAGATAGTGGTGGCCAGAGACAGTGAAGGCTGTGGGGTGCACTGTGTGGCCATTCTCTGCTTCTAGGACCAGGGCAGTCAGAGCGAGAGTGGTCTGGGATATCCAACATCATTCATTGTTGCAGCCCATCTGGTGGCTTTGGCCTTCATTGCTCTGGAAATGCTGATGCTGTCTCAGAAACAAGGGAAAAGCAGGAGGCTGGGAATAGGAAACATCTCTGAAGGAATGGAGGCTGGAGGACAAGGGAGGCTTGGCCAGAGTAGATGTTCTTAAGTCCTTCCCTTTGGCACGCTCCACACTAGGGTGCCTCTGGCCGTCCTTCAGTGAGAGGCTGCCTCGACCACCCCCCACCCCTGCCTCTGGTGCTGTGCTGTAGCTGGGTCCCTGCTTTGGAACCAATGTGTCCAGCAGCCTCAGCACATCTGTGCAACTGATGTCAAAGCAGACTGCAGTTTGTCCTCTGGAAAGGAAGGGGAACTGCACCGTGTGTCTGAGTTTCTCTTCTAACCTGGAGACTCTTTCGCCCTTTTCTGCACTCAGGCTTCCTGAGCTGGCTTTCCCGATGTCATCCCCACTGCCACCTCCTCAACCCTGCTCTGCCGTCCCAGGCTCATCCCTTTCTTGTCACCCTAGGTTTAGCTGGGACCCACCCTTCCTTTTCACATCCCGTGCAGCACCCCCCGAACACATGCATCACTTACGTCTTCTCTTTCTTTGACTTTCTTTCTTCTCAAACGATAAAACCACCTTCTCAATCAAAGATTTATTGTGCTGGGAACCCTCCCCAGCTCCCCACGGTGGTGAAATTAGACAAAGGCTGGTCACATGTGGGAAACTGGAGAAGGAAGTGGCTCAGATGTACACCAGAGCAGCAAGGAGCAGAACCAGCAGCCTGTGGCAGAGGATCTTCCCTGAGTGGCTGGCCCTTTGTGGTGACACAAAATGCCCAGTTAGTTCCTATCTTGGGAGGAAATGAGGGTCCTTATTGAGACTTGGCCTTTGTCAGTTCACCAGTTGCTGGGCCAAATTGTCAAAGCTCTCAGGCATCCAGGGAGAAGTGAGGGTCCCGGGTCAGAGCCTGAGCAGGGGTTGCTCTTACCTCAGCAACTGCTACTTGCCAGGACGTGTTCTTGCTACTCTGGGATATGGCAGCCTCCAGAAAGGAGACTGGGCTTACAAAGTGGAAAGTGTGCAACGAAACTTTTAAACATCCCACTAGAACCTCTCCTACTCCCCACTCTGGGGACCCCACCAAAACCCAGCTTCCAGTGGGTTTCAATAGTTCACACCACTAACAGGAGTTTCACCCCAGTAAATTGCATATTTTATACTAAAATCTCCTTAATTGTGACATTTGAGTAACAATAAATCATATTAATAAAAATAATTCCATAATCTGTGTTTAAGGTTTTGGTATTTACAGCACCTGTTTATATCCACATAATCGCATCTGATTCTAGAATACGGGCTGGTTGTTGTCAATCAGAGAGTATTTATTTGAATGAGTGAATAAATGAATGAATGAATGACTTTGGGTTATTTGGTGGGGAGAAATTGAATTACAAGAGGGTTTGGAGGGTATATCAAGGAGGGACTTTGTTTAGCTGCTTGTAAGAGAGATACAAGGCAACAGTAGCTTAAATGAGATGGGACTTGGTTTCCTCCTAAGAAAGGCCAGGCTGGTAGGAGGACTCTATCTACAGTCTCCAGATTGGAATCCATTTATCTTCTGATTTGCTATCCAAAGCATTAGATTTTACTCCTTAAGATCACCTCATGGATAAAAGATCTCAAGTCTGTGTCCCAGGAAGGATGAAGGAAGAATGGAGGGAAAGGGTAAGGGATGCTTGCTGGCTAAGTCAGCCCCTTTACACAGCTTTCTCAAGACCCCACCCAGCCACCTCCACTGACTTCTCGTTAGCCCTTCCCATCTGCAAGGAAAGTGTAGTCTTATTAGCTGGGCACATTGCTGCCCCCGATTTAGGAGTAAGGAAGGTAGGATAGTGGCTATTAGGAAGAAAGGTAGGATTCTTTGTCAGAAGGGGCATGAATGAAAGGGGATTGATGTACAAATCAATATACCAAACGTTTTGTGTTTCTCCCCATGTAATATCTTGACAAGGAATGGAAGAATCTGAATAGGATGGAGTGATCCCTGCTGGGCTGCTTCTGGGGGAGAACAAAGAGTCTTTTAACCAATGTATTCGCTGAGGGCCCAACATGGAGTAAGGTGAGAAATCAGGACCCTCAGCTGGCCCAGCTCAGCTAAGTCTTGCTCTCTCTCCAAAGGATGCTGGCTTCGTGATGGAGTGGAGTTAGCAGCATGCAAGCTCTTCTTCCTTCCTGGGCTGCTCTTCCTCATCTACATCCTGATTCCTGGTTCCTTCCACCCAACTCCCACTCAATCCTTCAGCTCTCAGCTCACATGTTCTTATAACCTTGTTTTGTGTTCTCATAACCCTGGACTTTATCAGTATAGCACTTGCTTGAGATCTGCTCCTGCCCTAGCCTTGTATTCCACCCCCAAGTAGAAGGTCCATGAGGGTATACCACATCTGTCCTATTCAGCATTGAATTTGCAGCACCTTTCACAGTCCCCAGAACACAGTAGTTACTCCACAGATATTTCCTGAATGAGTAAATATCTCTGATAAGAAAGTTCATACAATTCCTTAGTAATCTTTAGATTGTAATTAACAAAAATCTACCTAAACTAGCTTAACTAAGAAACAAAACAATTCTAATGATGCTAGGACATCTCACAGACACATGGGACTAGATTATAGCCTGGCCTCAGGAATGGAGTAGAACTAGAAACTCAAATGCCACTGGGAGTCTCTTCATCTTCCATTCTATCTCATCAAACCAGCTCCTTCTGCTTCGTATGTCTACACAGTGAGGAAAACACAGCTGCTAAGAGCTCCTAAATGTTATGTTACTGGGCCAATCAGCTGGAGAGAAGTTAGTATAGCTCTCTGTTCTCTCTTTTCAACATTCCTAAAAAGAAAAACTATTGCACCAGCATGGGTCAGGGACCTGACCCCAATCAAGTGACCAGTGATCATTCAATCAATGACTTACTTCGTTTTGTGTCACTGTAACAGAATACCACAGGCTGGGTAATTTATTATATAAATTTATTATATGATTTATTCATATATTATATAATATAATTATGTTAAATATATAATGTATTTAATAATATATTATAATATCATAGGGCCTTCGTTCTGCATCATGCCCTGGTGGAAGGCCGAAGGACAGGACGGGGAGAGCAAGAGTGCAAGAGGGTGCCAAACTCGCTGTCATAACAGGCCCACTCTCTCAATAACTAACCCACTCCTGAGATAATGACATTAATCACCTCTTATTCCGACCCACCTCTCAACACTGTTGCATTGGAGATTAAACTTCCAACATATGAACTCTGGGGGACACATTCAAACCAAAGCAACAGATCAATAGCAAAGAAAACACCTGAACTTTGTCTCCTTTCTTTATGCTCCAGCTATAGGGACTGGATGAACTTAAAACCTCTTCTGCAGAGGCAATGTTCACCAGATATTGATTGTGTTTCCCAGCTCCCTTTGAATCTAGGTGTGGCATGTGCATGAGTTCTGCCAGTGGAAAGAGAGTGGAAGAGACGCATGCCACTTCCACACCTGGCCATCGCATTCCCTAAGTAATCTTCCACACCCTTTCCTCCACCTATGAGGCTGGGAGTAAAAGGCTCTGAGAATGGTGAAACCTCCTAAAGGAAGTGATTTCACCACTTGCAGGAGAGCTGCCCAGGACAGGGTCACTATTAAGAAGATCTACATTGGATTTTGCTGGAGTAAGAAATCAACCTTTACCGTTAAGCCACTGAGATTCTGAAGTTATAAGTTATTACACATAGCCTAGCACACCCAGACCAGTACAGTGCTGATGGAGCCCCTCTTCTCTACAAAGAGTTAGACTCGACCTCTCTAGCAATCTCTCTGCCCCAGCCCTCTCCACTGTTTTCCCCTGACAAAGACCCAAAGTGCAAAGGAGCAGTACAGTTTTGCAATTAGGAACACAGGACTTAAGTCTCACCAGATCAGAAGCTGAACCCCAATTCCACATCAAACAGACCTAAGCAGGCTTCTTGACCTCTTTGAGCCTGTTTCTACATCTGTAAAATACAGATGGTGCCCGTGTCAAAATGTGATTGTAGGAATTAAATGAAATGTTATATATCAGTGGCTTTGGGGGGGAAGGGACAGAGTCTTGCTCTGTTGCCCGGACTAGAGTGCCATGGTGTCAGCCTAGCTCACAGCAACCTAAAACTCCTGGGCTCAAGTGATCCTCCTGCCTCAGCCTCCCAAGTAGTTGGAACTACAGGCACGTGCCACCATTCCCAGCTAATTTTGTTCTATTTTTAGTTGCCCAGCTAATTTTGTTCTGTTTTTTTCTGAGACAGAGTCTCACTCTGTTGCCCAGGGTAGAATGCAGTGATGTCATCGTAACTCACTAAAACCTCAAACTCCTGGGCTCAAGCGATCCTTCTGCTTCTGCCTCCAGATAGCTGGGACTACAGACGCCTGCCACGATGCCTGGCTAATTTTTCTAATTTTGGTAGAGATGGAGTCTCACTCTTGCTCAGGCTGATGGTCAACTCCTGACCTCAAGCAATCCTCCTATCACAACCTCCCAGAGTGCTAGGATTACAGGCGTGAGCCACTGTGCCCGGCTTATCAGTGGTTCTTGATAGGATGACCCCTTGGAAATGGGGTTAGAAATTTGCAGGGCCGTTTTTAGTTGTAACAGTGATTCTGGAACCCTTCTGTCAAGGGATGCTGGATATCCTGTGATGCTTAGGACACTCATACACAATGACCAGTTGTCCCTCATTCCCCACAGCTTTCATTTGGTCCATCAAGTGTTCATTTATCTGACATTACAATTATGGGAGCCTAGAACCTAACTCTGTTTTGCAAATAATCACAAAGTATATTTATACGGTTTTAAAATATATCAAATTTTTCAGGAATATAATTGTCATGTATATCTGTCAAGGCCCTAACAGGAACCAGCACACTCAAGTTAGGATGATTCAAGAAGGATTAATTTACAAAAAGAACTAATTACAAAAGTGTGGACAGGCGTGGGGAAGCCAGAAGGGATAGAGCAGGAACACAGGTCTGGCAGCCGAAGAACCGTCATCACCACTATGCCCAAGGAGTAAGGGGAGGGAGATTACTAGAACCTGGAAGGGGAGAGAGTGTTGCAGAGGCTGCAGAGTGGGCAGAGCATTGCAGAAAGTATTGGTTTCCTATGGCTGCCATAACAAATTACCACAAATTTGGTAGCTTAAAACAACAGAAATTTGGTTGGGTATGGTGCCTCACACCTATAATCCTAGCACTCTGGGAGGCTGAGGCAGGAGACTCGCTTGAGTTCAGGAATTCAAGACCAGCCTGAACAAGAGTGAGACCCCCAAAATAGAAAAAATTAGCTGGGCATGATGGTGCACCTGTAGTCGCAGCTACTCAGGAGGCCGAGGCAGGAGGATCACTTAGTCCAGGAGTTTGAGGCTGTAGTGAGGCTATGATGATGCCACTACATTCCAGCCTGGGTGACAGAGTAAGGCTCTGTCTCAAAAAAAAAAAAAAAAAAAAAAAAAACCAAAAAAAAAAAAACACCCAGAAATTTATTCTCACTATTCTGGAGGCCAGAAGTCTAAAATAAAGCAGAGCCACAGTCCAGAGGCCCTAGAGAAGAATCCTTCTTTGCCTCTTGCAGTTTCTGGTGGCTCCCAGTGTTCCTTGCCTTGTGGCTGCATAATTCCAATCTCTGCTTCCATCTTCACGTGGCCATC
>CAUYRT010104662.1:0-24171 GCA_963574885.1 Lepilemur ruficaudatus | reverse complement strand
GACTGCAAACTAGTGCAACCTCTGTGGAAAGCAATATGGAGATACCTTAAAGCGATACAAGTAGATCTACCATTTGATCCAGCAATCCCACTACTGGGCATCTACCCAAAAGAACAAAAGACACTCTATAAAAAAGACACTTGCACTCGAATGTTTGTAGCAGCACAATTCACCATTGCAAAGTTGTGGAAACAACCCAAGTGCCCATCAGTACACGAGTGGATTAATCAAATGTGGTATCTGTATACCATGGAGTACTATTCAGCTATAAGAAGCAATGGTGATATAGCACCTCTTGTATTTTCCTGGATGGAGCTGAAACCCGTTCTACTAAGTGAAGTATCCAAGAATGGATGGACAGGCACCACATGTACTCACCAGCCAATTGGAATTAGCTGATCAACACCTAAGTGGACACATAGGAACATCATTTATCGGGTGTTGGGCAGACGGGAGGGGAGGAGGAGGGGATGGGTATATACATACACAATGAGTGCGATGTGCACTGTCTTGGGGATGGTCAGGCTTGAGGCTCAGACTGGAAGGGGAGGGGACAAGGGCAATGTACATAACCTTAACATTTGTGCCCCCATAATATGCTGAAATAAAAAAAAACCACACACACACAAAATAAAAAAATAAAAGTATGTTTGAGAAAGATCATGAACGCATTTAAAAAGAGGAAAATAACACCTATGCCATCATTATTTTGCTTTATTCTTTTTCTTTGCATTCATTTAACACAATTGAGCATAGTTGAGTTTATAATAGGATTTTGTTTCCTGCTTTTTAATTTGTTTACTTTTCATGCACATGTTTCCCATGCTACTAGAAGTTCTTTGAAACATTTTGATGGCTCCTTGTCAGTGTCTGGTGCTCACTCTCCCCGTGCCATAGGTCCCGATGGTTTTGCTTGAGTGAAGAAGTGTGTGCAGGCTCTCTCCCTGCTACAGAAGAGGCGTCCCCACAGCACACTCAGGTCCTTAGGGATCACTGAGGGCAGGTGGCATCCATCTGCTTCCCTATTCCTTCCTACTCCTTTCTCCTGAAAACATGGTGTGTAGCTTTTCTGTATCTGTACCTTCAAATGTAACACTCTTGAGATCTGCCGTAATCTCCTCCCAAACTCTAGAGCTGTGCTGTGTTGGTCTTTAACCTTTCTGACTGTAGAGTTCTAAGAGGAAATAGCTGCAAGTTATA
This sequence comes from Lepilemur ruficaudatus, assembly GCA_963574885.1. Taxonomy (NCBI): domain Eukaryota; kingdom Metazoa; phylum Chordata; class Mammalia; order Primates; family Lepilemuridae; genus Lepilemur; species Lepilemur ruficaudatus. Next base: position 22,971 of record CAUYRT010104662.1, on the reverse strand, counting down.
TGTCTCACACCTTGATGTTTTCTCTTACCTGCTTTTCTTTTTTCCTGTGACTTTTGGGATCTTCTCTTTTTTTTATGTTTTCTGCCTTTTTGGAGGAGGGTGGGATTTACTTTTTATATAAGTATCATCAAACCAGAATTTCTTCCTTATTAGCATACCGATTAGCAGGGTTTCCCACCCTTGGCAGTGTTGGCATTTGGGGCCAGATAATTTTTCGTTCTGGGGAAGCTATCTTGTGTGTTGCAGGATGTTTGCCCTGGTGATGGGCAAGAGGGTGACAGTAATCTCTGTTGAGAATCATTGGTTTATAGCAATATTGGCATATTTGGGGGCCTTATGTTCATCGTGATTATTTCATTATTATTGACAAGTGAAAAAAGATTTCATTTTTTTTTACACACTCCAGAGACTTTTTTCACTTTCTTGTTTGGAACTGAGCTAAGCATTTTGAGGATACTAGAAGTGCTGGTTTCTAAATAAACAAGGATAGTGTCTACATGTGTCTAAACAGTAGATAGCAAATAATGAACAAAGAAATTCTGGTGACAAATTCAAAGGAAATTATTTAATATAATGAGAGCAATGTCCTTGTCTAGAATTCAGTACATGGGTTCACTTAATTAAGGGATATCATTTTCCAAAACTCTTTGAAAATGTGTTATTTCTGCCTGTATAACCTCTCCTGTCTTTAAAGGCATTGTTCAGGAAGCAGCACCAAGGGACATCAGTGGGGTGCTTAAAGCAGTCCACAGTAGCCTTATGAGAGGGGAGGGTTAATACAACCAAAGTTTAGCCATACTTGTCATACCAGATAATTTTATTTGGATGATTGGGCATCTGAGAGCTTCTGGGTTTAGCTTTCTGAAATTTTGGGTCTATTCTTGACTAATCAGAGGCTTCTTTCAGAAGTAGATGAAAAGTGATGTACCCTCTTCCAGTTGAAAGTATAAAGCCCCAAATTTTGCACATCAAAATATTTATAGATGCCTTTGAAACTGTCCATTGGCACTCAGGTAAAGACGCCTGTTCCACACTGTGGTAGATGATGGGTATCATGACCCCTTATGGTAAAGGAAATTGAGTTTCTTCTATAGTATACTTCAAGGCAACCCTAGAAATTCATTATTTGACTGAATGATAGGAGCTGTTCTCTAGCCTTTATATTTAAGACTGGGGTGCTGGGAGGTAAACATGATGAATTTTAAGGACTTTGGTTAATTAGAGTCTACATAATTACATTTTCATGTATGTCAACTGGTCTTTGGTTTGAAAATAAAAATTTTTAAATTTGTCATGTATGATGTTAACCAGTACTTTTTAACCAATGCTTTTTTAGTCCCTGCAAAGAAAGCCATAAATAACTGTTTATCTAGCCTTGAAGAGAGAATTTTTAACCCCAGTCTTAAGAATTCTTAGTGTTTTGATGGATACATATGACCTACTTTTAAGTTAGATAAAAAGTTAATTAGACTTAAAATAGTCAATTAGATTTCCTTGTAAGTTACCACTGTTATTTTTAGTTCTGTCAAAGAAAGAATTCCCTTTTGCTTCTCTGAATTGCTCATTGTCTAGTTAGCATTTTTTAAAAAGCCGGTCTAATTGAATATGAACCTTCAAAAGATAGACTTGAGGGCCATCTGTTGACCCTGGCTCTTCTCCGTGTGAACAACTTGTTTTGGTGGTTCTGATGGCCACATATGTGGAATGAGGGATGGCAGATGGTTGTAAAGATATAAAATCTTCAACAAGTGGCCAAGAGTCATTGTACTTCGGAGTCAGTCAAGATGCTGGCCACATGTGGTTATTGTGTGATTTAGCATTTCACATAGTCTGCTAATGTTGGGGCTTTTTTTCCTCCCTGCTGCTCTAACTCTTCTCTTTTTTTTTTTTTTTTTTAAGAACTAGCATTCTGTCTGCTGTAGATTATAAGAACTGGTAACCAAGTGGTTTTGGCAAGTAAGAAAACCAAACATTATTATGTTTCTTTTTCCAGGTGCCATGGAAGATTGGTTAACTAGTATAATGAAATGGCCCTAGTTAGAATTGCTTTGTAGTGAAAACCTAACGTCCTTTTTTATTTAGTAGCTTTTTCTGCTTCTGGCAGATTCCTGATTACTCACAGGTAAAGTTCAGAGCTAATTTTAGATCATTCAAGAAATTCCTCATCTTTTATTTGATTTAGTTATTTCTATAAAATAATATTCATTTAAAGATGTGAAAATTATTTCATTGTGTAATAGATAGTGATTCTTGTGTCAATTCTCTGAATCTAGATTCTGATAAAAAGTAAAATCCTTTATGTGGCAGAGGTAGAAATACAAGTATGAGGCAGAGGGAAATGTGTTTTCTGTAGCTAGGGTGGAGTGGAACCACCACCATGTGGGAGCGGAAACTCCCATTTTATGTGATGAAGAAATGCCTGTGGCATGTGGGGCAGATGGAGTGTGAAATAGCTTCAGGAAAAGAGGTTCCCAGGGACCTTGATTTAAAAATGCAATTTCAGAAGGAATGCAAGCAAACTTCTGGATTTCAGACAGTTTGGCATTCTGGGGAAAGAAAGGACTTTAATAGGTCTGGTTTTTTTCCTTTAATCAAAAAGTTAAGGCAGAGTCATTCAGCAAGCTGCTCTTACTTCTTTCTCATTGCCATGAAGAATGCTATCGAGAATAAGCACTTTGTGCATGTTTCTTTTTTTTGAAACCTAAGTTAAAATATACATAGTAAGAAAGCTTTAGGGTCATACTTTTCCTCAATCATGCAAATTTATTTAGGGAGCTGTAAGTGGACCTGCCAAGGAACTGAAACATTCAGTCAATATTTTGTCAAATGGTTCTCAGCTAAACTAATTTTCAATTTAATGTCAGGTTGGAGAGCAAGCATTTTTAGATACAACTGGAGAAACATATCTGGATCCCTCCGTAGCCACTCAGCTCCCTTGACCTCCTTTCTGGCCTCTGCTTGCTAAGCCCTGCACTGAGGTGTAACTCTCTGGCCTGGAGATGAAGTCAGATGTGTTGATGGATTCTATTATAAATTCTTTCCCATGCACTTTCTTTCTGCCCTCAGAAGGCATCTTTATTGAGACATCTTTATTGAGAAGGCTGAGACCATCCTGCATTAATCACTGATTTTTTTCTAACTCTAAATCATCACACTCTCTCTTCACCTTTAAAATTATTTAAAATCACTTTGGATAGAGATTTTTTTAGAATAAGTTTTTGCTCATTATAAAAATTATTGATAATTGATATTTTATTTGCTTTTGATGTTGATAATTGATTAAAAAATGATTATTGTAGAAAAGTTCAGAAAACATGATGAACAAAAAAAAAATGTATCTGTAATACCACTTCCTAGAAATAACCACTATTAACATTTGGGCCTATTTCTTTATGGTCGGTCTCTATTTTATCAAAATTGCAATGATATTTGTCCTAAGTTCAGGCTGCTATAACAAAATACCATAGCCTAGGTGGTTTAAATGACAAACATGTATTTTGTATAGTTCTGAAGGTTGGGAAGTCCAAGATCAAGGTGCCAGCTGGTTCAGTGCCTGGTGAGGGCCCTTTTTCTGGTGTTTGTGCATGGCCACCTTCTGGCTGTGTCCTCACGTGGGAGAGAAAGCAAGATCTCGTGTCTTTTCCTCTTTTTGTAGGGGGATTAATCCCATCAAGGGGACTTCATCCTCATGACCTGATCTAATCCTAATTACCTCCCAAAGGCTCCACCTCCAAATACCATCACTTTGGAAATTAGCACTTCAACATATGAATTTTGGGGGGATACAAACATCTAGTTCATAGCAATATTGTACATAAAGTTGTGTGTCTTGATTATTTTACTTATCATCAATTACATCATGAACATTGTATCCCATCCTTACTTTAATGACTATATAATATTCTACTCAGGATTGTACCATAGTGTATTTAGGATCTTTTGACTTTTAGGTTATTTATAGTATTTTGCTATCATAAAACAACTTTTAGATAGCTGTCTCTGGCGTATTTGTCTGTCTCTCTGACTGTTTCCTTCTAGATTTCTAGAAGTGTGATTATTTAAAATATACCTGGCATACCCCTGGAAGCCAGGCCAACTTGGCAGTTTATGATTCCACTGGATTCTCAGGTTAACTCCACAAATAATGAAGAGAAGAAAGAACATACAGCGCTAAGTAGAAGTGAACAGTGCCCATGATCTGGTGACTTGAGCAGCCCAGAACTCTTGCTGGGCCCTGGTGAGCCATCTGGGTCAGTTCCTGTGTTTGAGGGAAGAGGATGAAATTATTGGTAGACAGTGTACTCCATGCTATAGGTGCTGTGTGCTTAATGGTTTGAGAGCTTTTGTGTGTTTTTGTATATGTGGAGATGAGAGAAACTATCAACACCACCTCTGTGGTACCTTATCAATGGAATAATACTGATTATTGCTACTTATCGCTGTCGTTTAAAAAAAAAATCTGATTTTGCTCTTATAATGTCCAGTGTGCATTTAGCCTTTCAGATTTGAACTTCCTAAAAGTTTTCAATCTGTGCTAGCTAAATTCGATTTAGAGTTGCTTTAAAAAAAATTCCTAGCTCCAGATTAATGGTTGTCAGGGGCTGGGGCAGGGGATGTGGGTGTGGCTGTAAAAGTACGACCCGAGGGGTCAGAGGTGTCATTGTGGTTTTGGAACTGTTCTGTAACTTGACTGTGGTGGATACTGAACCTACACGTGTGATGAAGTTGTATAGAACTAAATACCCAGGAATGAGTATGAGTAAAGCTGGGGAAATCTGAGTAAGATTGGTAGATTGTTTCTACACCGATATTCTGACTGTGACATGCAAGATGTTACCACTAGGAGGAAACTGGGTAAAGGCTACGTGGGATCTTGCTGTATTATTTCTTACTATTTCATGTAAATAAATCTACAGTGGTCTCAATAAAAATTCCAACACAAATTTTTTCTTGGTTCTAAAAATGGGTAATATTCAACAGTGTGGTGTGTGTTGCTCATTGACAAAGGTGAAATAAGATTGATGTTCACTAATACTGTTTTATCCAAGTTTGTTTTCATTAAGCTTGTCTAATATAAACAGAAAGAACCAAATGCTTTTTAAAAATTGCGCTATCGCCGGGCATGGTGGCTCATACCTGTAATCCTAGCACTCTGAGAAGCTGAGGCGGGAGGATCGCTTGTGCTGAGGAGTTCAAGACCAACCTGAGTAAGAGTAGAGACCCCGCCTCTACTGAAAATAGAAAAATTAGCTGGGTGTGGTGGTGTGCACCTGTAGTCCCAGCTACTCAGGAGACTGAGGCAGGAGAATCATTTGAGCCCAGAACTTTGAGGTTGCTGTGAGATAGGTTGACAGAACGAGACTCCGTCTCAAAACAAACCAAAAAAACAAAAAAATTGCACTATAAGTTTCGAAAATTGTGAAATAATTTTCTTTTTTTTCCCCCCCTCTCTCAGCCATGAAGACTTTGAGTTTATTTCAGGAACACGAATGCGCAAACTTGCCCGAGAAGGCCAGAAACCTCCCGAAGGTTTCATGGCTCCCAAGGCTTGGACTGTGCTGACGGAATACTACAAATCCTTGGAGAAGGCCTAAGCTGTTAACCCAGTCATTCTATCTTTGATGCTTCACTGGGTAGCAAGAGGGGACCATTAGTCACAGTCGGCATTTATTTGTGGTGGTGTCTATCTGGATGTGCTTCCTAAAAACAGACCATTTTCCTTAACCAGCGTCAGTTTGTGTCTGCCTTATGAGTTCTGTTTTGAACTAGTGTAACACACTGCTGGTTTTAATGTATCTTTTCTGCTTATTATAGTTATATTCCTATAATATGATTTTAAAATTTTGTCTTTTTGTATTATATTTATGCTTCTGTTTCATGATTTTTTCAAGCTGTTATATTAGTTATAACCAATAGTACATACATTGAATCTCACTTTTCATTCTTTAAGGAAAGAAAATAAAAAGACTAAACAATAAACTTGGCTAGACCTTGTTTTGGGAATTTAACAAGACATCTGTAGCAAGTAGATTTTTTTTTTCTACATTGAAAATAGAAAATGCTTCCTTTCATCCTTTCAATCAGCTATTGATCTTTCAGCTATTATAATCTAAAATATTCTTATGATCTGTGTAAGTTCTGAATGAATTTATTCAATAAAATTAATTTTTTTGGCTTCTTATTTATGCAATACTTTTATATTGCTTTATTTACACACACCGTTTCCTCCTTGTGAAAGTTTCTCATGGGGGAGCAAAAATACAGGCATCTTTTATTATCGGAATCTAACACTTCGTTCCTTATGTGTGTTAAATTGTGAAATTTTGGATAGCAGGAGCCTATGTTCCATCATTTTAAGTGGGAAAATAATAAAACATTCTTAGTTCATCCAGAAACTCAATCAATTTTCCCAGATATCTCTCTAATATTCTTAAATACCTATGTAACAATCCACCAAGGATTTGGAATATAGTTGGGGTATGTACTGCTTTAGTTAGGAAAAACTAGCTTATGTTGTAGAAATAATCTCTAAATCACAGGGGATTAAAATAAAGATTTAATTCTTCTTTACGCCTTGTGATCCACACAGTTGACAGATTCTGTTCACCTTAGTCATTCAGGGTGAGGTTCTACCACCTTGTTACTACGTCAACAAGAGGTTTCAGAGAAAAACAGCATAAAGAGCACACACCACCTTTTAAGTGTTTTGGCTTAGAAGTGACAAACATGACCTGCTAGTTCACTGGGCAGAACAGGTCATAGAGCCCTACTCACAGGTAAGGAGTGTTAAGAAATGTCAACTTCCATGGGTGCAGGAAGGCAAGTAGACTGGAAATATTGGTGGCCATGAGTACTGAGTACCAGACTTGCCATTCTGTTCTCTACATTGGAGATGGGGAGTAGTGATAAGTTGTCTCAAGGAGCTCGTTGACACACACCAGCGATTATAATAGTGTTAGAAGGGCAATAGTAGATATATTTAGACTACTATACAGATGAATAGTGGTGGAACAGAAGAAGGAATAAACCAGGTTTATGTGGTAGGATTGGCAAGTGTGTGTGATTTCTTGGATGTAGAGGCTAAGGAGAAAGGGGAAATTGTGCGTATTTCCAAGTGTCTGAGACGGATGGTGGCGGTGCTAGTAATAGAGACAAGATAGAAGGAGACAGGAGGATGCCAAGTAGTCTGTTCTTGTGGGTTGGCGCAACCTATCAAGTTTGCTCTTATGGAATATTTGCTTTTATAGTATATAGTTAAGAGGAATATTCCAAGTAGAGATGTTTGTTTAGCAACTGGACATACAATTATGGCTGGACTTGACTCTCAGCTCCAGAAGTGAGGGTTTAGAGAAGTTACTGTTTAGAATCACAGTGTAAAGCCCTGGTCCCTTGGACATTTTGGGAAATATTTGAGAGTAAACACTATATTTTCATCTAAAGCCAGGGGTGGAACATAGATGGTCCTTTCCTGAACTAGGGCCATAAAAATCATTTCTCCATTGCTGATGAGGCTCAAAAATGTCTACTTTCCCACAACTAATTCTCAGGAACTCCTAAAATCCTAAGTGCCCATATAAGCTTAGAACAGAATAAGAACATAACTAACAATAGCAATGAGAACATTTTTTACGTTTCAAATTGTAGGTTACCTCTTTAGTTCACAGCTTGCTTGGTTCAAGGCTCCTTCCAGGAATTGACAAACTCTCCAGAGAGCCCAGGCTCCTTAGTCAAAAGCCTCATAATCAATTAAACAGGACTTTAACTTTAAAAAGGAAAAGTTAGGAAAAGTTAGCAGATATCACGAGGTACCCGTAGACATCTCCAAAGTTGATCTTTCTTAGAGGAACTTCCGACACTAGGGGAGAAGCCTACATTGTCCCACGTGGTGTAAGGTGTCCTGATGCCCTCTCGGCTGAGGTGGTGGGTCACAACGCAGGCATTTTTCTCTTCAGGGCCAAGCCAGTCTCCCATTCTCTCAGTATTCCCATTCCTCTTTCTCTGTGGCTCTCCTACTATAATGACAAGGTTATGAAATATGAAAGGAAGGAACCCTTCAATCTCAGAAAAACGCTCAGCACCAGAGGCCTTCAGGCAAGCTTTTTAATGTTTGCATTTTTTTTTCTCAACTTTGCTTCATGCTCCGAGGAATGGAAAGCAACCCTGTCACACTTCACAGGGGCTAGCATCCCTTGCCACTAAAGACAACTCTTTATCTCTTCAGTTGCCAGGAATTATTTGTGGAAGTTTCCAATCTTGAAGTGAGCCACAGGATGTGACTATGGGAGGTTGGAAGTCAGAATCTTGGCTCTATTGAAGCAAGTGACTCTTTAAGAGAATCAGGACTACTGGCTCTGAGAACTTACTTAAAAATGGAATAGATTTAAAAATGTTAGAGAAAATCTTGTAATAAAAAATAAGAAAATACAATCAGTGGGAAAAAAACAAACATGGGAAAATGTTCAGCTACAGCAGATTTATTATTAATGCAAATTAAAACAATGTAAAGTATCTTGTTTTATGCTGGCTAGAATGTGGTGAAATCAGGCATAAGGTGTCAGGGTGTGGGGGAATTTTGCTAAATCCAAGTGTTCTAACATGGGCTACCTCAATTTTCAGGACAGCATCATCCTCCTCTGCCTCTGGCAGTTGGGAGATTATAGTGGTTGCCCCTTTATCCTTGTTTTTGCTTTCCATGGCTTTAGTTACCCTTGGTCTGAAATATTAGATGGAAAATTCCAGAAATAAATAATTCATCAGTTTTATTGTGCACCATTCTCAGTACTGTGATGAAATCTTGCACCATCCTGCCTGGAATGTGAATCATCCCTCTATCCAGCAGAGCCATCTAGTTACCAGATTGACTCGTGGTATTGCAATGCTTGTGTCCAAGTAACCCTTATTTTACTTAACAATGGCCCCAAAGTACAAGAGTAGTGATGCTGGTACTTTGGATATGCCAAAGAGAAGCCATGAAGTCCTTCCTTTAAGTGAAAAGGTAAAAGCTCTTAATAAGGAAAGTAAAAAAATCATATGCTGAACTTGCAAAGTTATGGTAAGAAGGAATCTTCTATCTGAAATTGTGAAGAAGGAAAAAGAAATTCATAGACTTAAAACAGCCAAAGTTATAGCCACAGTGCCTAATAAATTCTTAGTTAGGATGGACAAGGCATTCAACTGTGGGTGGAAGACATTAATAGAAAACATTCTGAATGATGGCAATGTGTTCTGCCAGATTGAGTTAACAATCTTAAGTTAAACTTTATCATAGGAATGTATGTATAGGAATAAACATAGCATATATAGGGTACAGTACTATCCAAGGATTCTTTTTTTTCTATTTGGAAATCAACTCATGTTTAATTGTGAAATTTTAAAATTGTACAAGTATATTTTGACATTCCCCCCATATTTAATCTCTTATGATGACAGGAAAACACCAACCAATCACAGAATTTAATGGGTTTAATAAGTGTAATACTTTGGTTCCTATTTGCAGCACCCAATATTCCTTTGAAATACCAGACAGACCCGGCAGTGGCCAACAGTCAATTTCTGCTCCCCCAGAGATGAAAAGTTCAGGTTCTCTGAGTATGGTGTTGCAGTGACACCTGCCACAATTGGTACCTCCCTGTAGTTGGGGGACTTTAAATGTGGTGTGTACCAGTGAAAAAAGCTTTTTCCCATTCAAGGGGAAGAAAAAAAATCACTCCAAAACCTGGCGGATCTGGCTGTGAGGTCCTCTTCTCATCTCTTCATCTCTTCAGACTTTTTTCCCCCCCAGTGGAGCAAGAGAGACCAAAACCTAACCTGAGTTACAAGAAAGAGGACAGTGATGGCTATGAAAGGAGTGACCAGAAGCAACTGAAATACTTCTTTACCTTAGCCAATGCATGTGCTTCCTAGACAAACAATAAAAATAACAAATCCACAAAATACGACAGTTTAGAATTACAAAATCCATTCATCCAAGGGTGTTGGAAGGCAGGACAGGTGGGGGGAGCGGTAACTGGCACAGGGAGAAAACAAAGTATTCGAGTCAGTCCAGGCACAGGGGATGGCAAATGCTAGAAAACAGCTGCAGAAAAACCTGTGCCCCTTTCAGACTCACGGTGGTGACCGGTGTCAGGAAGATGCTCCCTTATGTGCACCAAAGATAAACCTTCCAGTTCCCCAGAGAAAAGTGAATGTGTAGAAAGCCCTTGGCAGCGTGGGTCCTGCCCTCCCCGGCAGGCGGAGGTGAGCAGGGAGCAGAGCTGCCACAGCCTCCCTTTAACTCCAGCCATCCCCTTTGGGTAGGGGGGACGCGGGGGTCTGCAGCAGGCTTCACTTTTGGGGAGATGGATGCGGGGAAGGGAACTTGTCTGCAGAGTTGAGCTGCGCAGGGCAGACTGCAAGTACGCTGTCTTGTGGACGAGTCTGCTGCTGACGAAGACCGCCAAGGAGAAGAGTTGCAACTGGAAGACGTACTGTCTGCCAGGGGTCTCTGCTTCGTTGGCGCTGATAATGAGTAAAGGAAAGAGGCTAGAGAGCAGGCAGCCACTGATAAGGTACCAGGACTGCACTGCTGCGAGAAAAGCCAAGGGCAAACCAGACCCGAGGAGTAACGCCGGTTCCTTTCTGTTTGACAGCCACTGGTGCATTTTAACTCATTTACTGAACCAACGATATTCAAAGCGATACAGTGAGCAGTGCGGGGACAGGCGCAGGAGACTGACCAGCTGATCAACAACACGATGTGTGCGAAAGAGACTCACAAAGCCCCTGATACGGAAGAGAGCCTGCGACAGAAGGCTGAAGACGTCAGAGAAGGGGTGAGGCTCCTCCCCATGCCTCAGATGCCAGCTCAGCTGCACCCGAGACCGAACGGCATGCACAGCTGTGCTAAGTGCAGACGGGCAGCGCCCAAAGAGCACTGAAAACCGACGAGATGAAGAATTCCAGCCACGACCTGTCATCTCCGTGTCGCGCCGGACCAGCGACAACTGGGGCTGTTACTGACGTAAGCACAGGAATAAACACTCCACAAAACAGGAGACTAAGCCAGAACCCTGCACCCACCATTGCAGGCAGAACACTGGAAAATTCTGCTGCTAACACGTGGCTCACCGTCTGGCCTGCGCCTTGTCGCTGGGCCGCTCCGCGCCAGGTCCCCGCAGGCTCCTCTTCTGCTGGACCCGAGCTTTGAGACGGCGCAAATGCCCTGATGGGGTCTTTGATTCCCCTGGTGAGGTCATGGGGAAAGGTGTTGACACTGTCAGCCATGTCTTCACCACCCAAACTGTCAGCTCCACAGAGGCGAGAGGAGCACCCCAAACATCTCAGGAAGGACCCGCAGCTCCCACTCAGCAGGCTGCTTGGCGCTGGCCAGGCCAGGGCCACGCGGCGCCCTCACTGCGCATGCCCGGCCACGGGATTCCCGCACTGCGCATGCCCGGCTACGGGATTTCTCGTGATGTGTCTGCCCGGCCACTAGGCACTAGTGCGACACTCAGCTGTCCCCTGGGGAGTCTTGGAACGTGTACCCCTCAGACTGGAGGGACGACCGTACTGACGACGCAATGAGAGGCATTTCACGGGTGTGAAGCCTGCTGCGTGAGGACGAAGCGTTTACCTCAGACCCAACAGGACGGGCTTCGGGGTTCTTCCCGGGAGTGTGGTGTGAGGTGAGTGGCGTTTTCGGTGACTTGGGCCCCGGTGTGCGCGAGTGGAGAGCAGGCACTGACGAGGAAGGTGCGGGGCCCCGTCAACAGGCCGCGCCTGGGCGGGCGGAGGCGCAGGGCTCTGGTTCAGGCGGTGAGGAGGTCACGCGGCAGGGAGGAGGTCGTCGCCGTGTTCCTACCCTGGCCCGGGGCCTCGGGCGCCTCCTCGTTCTGTGGTGGCCGCGTGTTTCGACTTTGTTCACTCACACGTGAGGTTTTGACAACAGGAATCCGGCACAACCCAGTTTGTTCCCTTTGCTGCAGCTCCAGACGCCGGATGCATCTGCCTTTAGGGTCCGCGTCTCAGAAACCTCCAGGGGCTGCTCTGGACGCCCTCCGCGTTGTGCCGTCGTGTCGCCGTGCTGTGGGACGTCCCAGCGGGCCCCCGGGACACGCCCAGCACGACGCTGGCGGTCCAGGTTGTGTCTTGTAAAACTGCGGGTGTCTCTTCTTGCTTTGAGTTTCAGGCCTTGTGAGGAAGCGCCGGAGGAAGTAATGCTGATGGCTGATTGCTGTGGTCGCAGCGTGCGCGCGCTGAGCGTTGACCACTGTGATCCTCACAGCCCCGAGGCCCGGGACCCGGGAGATGTCGTCGTTCCCGGGAGAGCTGGCTAGGGGCTGCCCTGGCACTCACAGCGGCGCGGGGTATTCTCCTGTGGAGAGCCGACAGTGTCGCAGACCAACGCCAGGCAAGGCTGCTCCGGGACCGCCAGGGAGCGAGACAAAAACAGGACCGCTCTGGAGTTGTGTTCTGAGTGCAAGAACATTTTCCGAAGCAAGAATGACCAAACATCCTCCTTTCCTTGTTATGGTGAGAGACTGCCACTTTACCAATACAACTTGGCTTCTGCTCTTCTCATTTTCTAGGTAAGACTCAAGATTCTCAAACATAGTCACACCCACTTCCTGACAGGACCCAATCCTGAGCAGAGTCTCACTTCCTGAACCTCTCAACACAAGGCCAAATCTTGTAAGTCCCTTCTAATGACCTCTTAATAAGAAGACCCGTATTCTTCGTGGTGGACATTCTCTCTCATTGTAACGCGTCAATAATCCGAAAACCCTATGGGGATGTTCTTGGCGGTCTTTGCCTGAAGGGCATTCCCAGTCTCCTTGCTCTAGGTCCTGCAAATATTAGGGAAGATTCTGCCTGGAATGTGGATTCTGATGCCAGTTCTGCTTCCCCACCAGCTGGAGTTGCTGTACCTCACCAGTTACCGAAGACACAAGCACAGATCTTTAAAATCATTATTAATCCCATCCCAAATAGCACAAGATGAAAGGAAATTTTTTTCTGTTAAAATAACTTTAACCCTGCTCCTGGTGAAATGGTGATGCTGGGGTTACTTAATTATTCATGAGAGGAACCAATAAATATTTATTAAGCACCGATTATGGTTAGCCACTATTGTATTTGCTGAGGATATAGCAGTGAATAAATGGACAAAAATGTGTTCATGGTGTTTATATGCTATGGAGCATTATGACCCCTTCCTGTGTTTGGTTTATGTTGAGTCTCTACAGTAGATGCGCATGGCCCTACCTTAGTCATCTGGGATGGGTAATGCCAACCGAATGAGAAGCATTTTGATGACCAGTCATAACTACCCCATCCATCCTTCTGTTCCTGGGTGCCTCCTCAAGTGAAGAGGCTCAGGGAAGTTTTAAATTTCAAAACACAAGTAGAGGGCTACTTTGTCTATTATGGTAGCATAGAGTTACTTGTTATCTGCAGCACGTATTTGTACACAAATAATGTATTAAATTTAAGCATTGCTTTCAAATTAAATATGCCCACTTTAATCTCTAGCGCTTGCTGGCATTATTTAAGGAAATCAGAGTTTTTGTTTGTAGGTAGAAAAGAAAACTTTAATTTTAGCACTGGTAAGACTTTTCCGAAATCTAAAATAGTAAAATCCAAATTTAATTCAATATGACAAATTTGTATTGAATACCTTCTGTGGGGAAGGATTGTATCTTTCTTTTATAACAGTTAAAATGCTTTGCAAACATCAGTGGACATTTTCAAGATAATGTCTATATCTGATCTTAATAAATTTGTATCATACAGTATATATAGCTTACTATATATATAAAGCAACAGTTTTAGTAATGACTCAAATGTAATAGTATCTGCAATGTGGTTTCCATTATAACTGTAGTTCTCATCTGCTAGTAACTTTCTCCAAATTTAATCTTTTGGGTTGAAATTTTCCATGCCTGGTTTACGCTCGAAGGTATTTAAAAAATTATTTTTTAAAGTTGCAGAGCAATTCTTTTGGCTATCATATATACCTCTTCTAATTTCAATGTAGGCAAGTGAAAAAAAAAGGAAAAGACTTAAGTATGTGGGTATGGTATTTGTGTGTTCAACTAGAACCATAAAAAGGCCTTTTTATGGCCTATATCTAAGATCATTTTATTCAGCTCATTTCCTAAAGTAACTGGAGCACCATGCTCACTGTTAATCTGGTATGTCTTAGTTGTTGCAGAAACTAGTTCTTTGCATAAAAACAGAGGATAAAAGATCCTTATAGATTAGATTCCCATGACATTGAAATATGTATGTTTGACTGATTATTATGATGAATTGCACACAATGCCCTCTCGCTGAGGCTCTTGGGATGGGAATTCAGGCTTCGATCATATCCTTTCCCACCATTTCTGGCCCTGTGGAGCAAATATAATATTATTTTAGGAAATTAAAAGTGGCTTCTTATCACAAAATATGGATAATTATATCCTTTTTAGATGTTTATATTGAAAAAGATGTCTCTCTGGGTTTAGTTCTGGTAGTCGCATCGCCAAATGGGTCTCAGAGGTGTTCTGCGGATATTATTTTTGTCAGGATATCTAGAAATGTAGCTGTAAGTGCACCTTCTCCCTCTTATCCAAAAATAAAAAGTAAGCATGCAGCCCTCATAGAGGTCTTTGGTGGTTGGGGCTTGGTGCCTGAGGATAAACAGTGTTTTTTAAGACAAAAAGAATGAGGCAGGCAGAAATTCTTTTTGGGTCCACACAAGATTAAATGAAATACTTTCTATCTTATATTCTTGTGTGTTATGAGTCTTCAACTCACACTTGATTTAAACTTTGTTCCCATCTTAAATGTCGTTAGAAAGTCATCACTTTTAAAATGGTCTTACTTGATCTTTACATAAAAAAAAAACCCATCAAGTTGTCTCAAAGGCCTGTAAAAAGGTGACATCTTAAGTATATATTCTTTCTAAAGGCGTACTCACGTATGTATTATATATATGTGTAACTGCTTTGTGTGCCTAACTGTCTATTCTCTTTCTGTAGCTCTCCCATGTAGACATAGACATACATATCCGTGTAGATTCAGAATTTCCCTCAAGGAACAAAGGGAATCTCATAACGAAAAGCAACATTTTTTATGGATCCATGCCAAGGTACCAGATCCTTGTTCTTTTCCAGTTGATTTATCTTAATGATTCTCTGTCAGGCAAAAGCCTTTGTGAATTTTGCATAATGTCCTATTCAATTACAGCGGCATGCTTGCCTCAGCTTTGCAAGGCTAAGCTTGAGATGATTTTTCTTCTAAGAATCTGTCCCATAGTCAGTAACAAAATGAGAACAGTTACTGCTGGAGGAACATAATTAACAAAAATGTTTTACTTTTTAAGATTCATGCTTAGAAAAATTCTGCCTGGACAAATTTTCCCAACTTTGTTTCAAATTTGAGCCTAGGTTTTCATTTATATATGGGTCTTAGCACTGTGCTTTGAATTAGCTGTATGCTTAAGCAGACAGAACACATTGTCAAAGTGTTCCCTTTCAGCCTCATCTTTCTACAAAGAAGCATGGACAGACCTTTGCATTGGTCCATAATAGTGCTAATAGAACTTTCTGTGGTAATGAAAAATTTTCTCTAATCTGCTCTACATGATATGGTAATCTTTAGCCACTGTGGCTGTTAAGCATTGGAAATGTGGCTAGTGTAACTGAGAAACTGAATTTTAAATATAAATTAAATTAAATTAATTCAAATTTATATAACTATATATGGCTAGGAGCTACTCTATTTCACCATTTCTTCTAGATTTTCTAATTTGTTGGCATATAGTTGTTCATAATAGTCCCTAATGGTCCTTTGTATTTCT
This sequence comes from Lepilemur ruficaudatus, assembly GCA_963574885.1. Classification (NCBI taxonomy): domain Eukaryota; kingdom Metazoa; phylum Chordata; class Mammalia; order Primates; family Lepilemuridae; genus Lepilemur; species Lepilemur ruficaudatus. Next base: position 7,148 of record CAUYRT010104662.1, on the reverse strand, counting down.
GTGGTATCAGTTATAATGTCTCCTTTTTCATTTTTGATTTTATTTATTTGGGTCTTACCTCTTTTTTCTTAGTCTGGCTAAAGCTTTGTTGATTTTGCTTTTATTTTCAAAAAACCAACTTTTCATTTTTGTTGATCTTTTGTATTTTTAAAAAATCTCAATTTTATTTAGTTCAGTTCTGATCTTTATTATTTCTTTCCTTCTACCAATTTTGGATTGGTTTATTCTTGCTTTTCTAGTTCTTTAAGGTGCATCAGTAGTTTTTTTATGTGAAAATTTTCTACTTTTTTGATGTAGGCATTCATTGCTATAAGCTTCCCTCTTAGTATTGCTTTTTCTATATCCCATAGGTTTTGGTATGTTGTGTTTACATTTTCATTTGTTATGAAAACACTTAAATTTCCTTCTTTGTTTATTGACCTATTGGTCATTCAGAAACATGTGTTTATGTGTGTCCTTATAGGTGACATGAGTCTCTTGTAGGCAGCATGTAGTTGGGTCTTTTTAAAAATCCATTCAGTCACTCTGTATCTTTTAATTGGAGAATTTAATTCATTTACATTTAAGATTATTATTGATAGATATGGTCTTATTTCTGCTATTTTGTTAATTGTTTTCTAGTTGTTTTGTAGGTCATTTGTTGCCTTCTCCTTCTCCCTCTCACTTTTTTCCTTTGTGGTTTGATGGCTTTTTCTAGTAGTATTCTTTGGTTCTTTTATTTTTATCTTCTGTGTATCTCCTACAGGTTTTTGCTTTGTGGTTACTCTGAGGCTTACATAAAATATCTTGCATTTATAAAAGGTTAATTAAGCTGATAAGAGTATAGAATTTAACTTTTGAAAAATTGCAATGAGATTTTGGCAAATTGCTACTATTCCTGCTACCTATTACTATAACAAACCACCCCAAACTTAATGACTTGAAACAATAATTATTATTTCTCATGATTCTGTGGGTTGACTGTACTCAGCTGGGATGTTCTCACCTGGGGTTTCTCATGTGGTTGCAGTCAGATGTCAAATAGGGCTGGTGTCCTCTGATGGCTCAAATGAACTGATATCCGAGATAGATACCCACTCTGTGTTGTGTGCCTGGGTTGGTTAGGCTTGAACTACTAGGAGCTGGCCAGGCATCTCTCTCTCTCCATAAAACATCTATACATGACTAGCTTGGGTTTTCTGACAGCATGGCAATCTCAGGAAGTTGGAATTCCTACATGGTGTTTGGCTTCCGCCAGAGTGAGTGTTTAGAGAGACTGTAAGTAGGAACAGCCATCTTCTTCAGGCAGGAGTCTGGCCCTGCATCACTTCTTCTATGACCTATTGGTTAGAGCAATCACAAAGCCTGCCCAGATTTGAAAGGAGCTGGCCTTGACCATACCTCTAGATGAGAAAAAGGTCAAAAAACTTATGGCTATTTTTTGTTTTCTACAGCTTCTTTGTAGAGTGACACATTTTCCTAATTGTAACCAGTGGGAAATATGAGTTGATGGTTTTACTACATGGTTTGTTAAAAGCTGATGAAGGCAAATGCTCCTACATTACCAATAAAGTAACTTCAATCCCTTTCTTGAGGCAAGAAATGACAAGAACAAAGAATGCTTTTGATGATGTCTCAACTGAACTGGGAACCTCAGTGTGAGGATGGATTTATTATTTTTCTAACCTAGAATTGATTTTTATGAGAAAAGAAAATATAGCTGAAGTAGTTTTCATGGTTCTCAAATGATTGAGAACATAAATTCTGGCTCAAAGTCCTCTCCACACTGCATATATGTAGGTGCTGTTTTTATCTGTGAATATATAATGATTGTTTTCATTTCTTGTTTATTTAGTGAAGCTTCAGTGATTGGGGTTGGTTTTTTTTTTAATTTAAACTTTTTTGTCCTGCCACATTCAGCATCAGGCTGATACTTTCTTTAAAAAAATAGTTAATAATCCAGTGTTAACAAAAACTCATCAGTTTCTATAAGCAGTGAATTAGCTTAGTGTATCTGGATTTGTCATGTTGCTCTACAGATAAGTTTGCTCATCTGATTTGTGTTTCATTATACATTCAAAACACTTCCTCAGTTTAACATCAGCCTTCTTCAACTTTCAAACATCTGTATGGATATCCTGTTGTCAGCCAGCTTCCATCTGGCTTGTCCAAGAGAATTATGTACAGGTGAACATTGCTTCCATCCTTAAAAATTGACTGCATTATAGACTGCTGTTAACAATTTTGTCTTGCCATATTAATCAGTAATGTCCACAGGACACCACAAGATAACCTGGGTGTAGGTCTCTTCATCATGTGGAGGGCTAGTGCTTTCATCAAACGTAAGGCCTTCATTTGGTTTTGGGATTACTACCACATCTAGTTCGTGCACTGTCACATAGCCTCCTGAAGGAGCTTTTTGTATTGCTTTTATTTGGTTTGTTATACTTTGCTTCTTAGATAGATCTTCATGGCATAGAGTGTTTTTAGGTAATCAAATTCAATAAGGCTTTAAGATCTATTTTGCAGAAGGAAATCTGGCTGTGTAGGGTTTCCTTGGCGCACAGTGACCAAAGGAGTGCTCTTTGCATTACTGGTTGGAGGCCAGATTAAGGGGTGACTGGTGCCCTGCTGATTCTTTGTTTCATTGACTCCTTTTCTCTTTCCTGCTGTTACCTCTGTTAAGATCCTACAGTAAGTAACATAACCCTGTTCCTTCAGGTCTTGTATGGATCTGCTTCAGTTCTGTTTGTTCTGGCAGCTGTATCTGAGGATTTAGCCATCTTTATTATCAGTAGCCATGGCTGTTGGTACCTGACAGGTCCTTCTTAGCACAGAGAGAATGGGATGAATAATGGTGTGGTTTTGGGGGTGGAGGTGTTTGGCAGAACTGAGAAACCAGTGCCTGGGAATTGAAATGCGATTTATTGCTTTCATACCTCATAGGATTGCAACATTTTTCCATCCCCACAGCTACAATCTAGTCCAGACCATCAGCAACTAATCTGCTCTTCCTCCTCTTCAGTGTATTCTCCATCTACTGCCAGAGTGATGGTTTAACACATTAACTGCCACGTGAGTTGTATGTAAACACACTAGTTTTGAGCCTGGGGCCTCGTGAAGCATATGTAACTCACACGACTCTTTACCTTAGTTGCTGTGTGGTGTGCAGGCAACTCACACTGCCATGCTGTAGCATACATGTTACATGATGGGTGGTGGGTCGTCTCTTGGGCAAAACTCTGTAGTTGGTTTGTGAAAAAAAATCTTACTTGTTGATGTTCTTATTGTTACAATTAATACTGACAATTTAATTGCATATAACTCATACATAGAAAACAATAAAAAATAACTTTTTCCTTAAATTAGAAAAGATCATTTTGTTTTCAACATTTTTATTTTATTTTTGTAATAAAACACCGTGGCCTCAAGGAAAATATTTTTTCTAGTGTGGCAGTGTTAAAAATGTGTAACTGATCAAGTTACTCCCTGCTCCTATTGCTTCGTATTGCCTTTCGTGTAAGATACAATACCCTCACCGTGATCAGAACAGTGTCCACTTGTCAGACTGTTAACCAGGGACAACTTTATAACAGAGATTTCATTTTTGTCAAAAGAACTATCATATCCACTGCCTTTAGTTCCAATGCTTGCAATAAAGAATGATCTCTGGGGCACAGCTCATAAATTCACAGTGGTGACACTACCTGAGATATTTTTAGTTATTCTTAATACCTAGGTACAAAGAAGGCTGTAAGTCAAAAGTGGCAATAAGAAAAGAATTCTTCTTTCTTAGGCAGCCGTGATCCTCATTTCTCATTGCTGGACTTTGCTTTTTGCGCATTGTGCCTGGCTAACGCCAGCTTTACATAAAAGAGCTTCATCAGCTTTTAACAAACCATATGGTAAAACCATCTACGCATATTTCTTCTGATACCTTCAGGCACTGCTAAGCAGCTGGTATTAATGAATAAGAATGGCCAGTGAAATCATAGTATGTTGTTGCTAGGAAGGAACAGTTTATAGCCAGGAGAATTATAGATTACTAGGCAAGAACACACAGGAATAGAAGGAATGTGTGATTTCTGTATTTCATCTAGATTTGGCCACCTGTACTGCTTAAGGCAATAGTGCTGGGCTGATTAGCAAGGATTAATTCTATTCCTACTGACGGTGGTCCTAGGAGATGGGACCAGTACTTTCAAATACCCATCAAAAGTGTTTCAGGGCCAATGTCCCTAATTGAGGCCACCAGGGGAACTATGAAAAGAGATCCTGATTAAACAACAACGGCAACATTTTGTAATGTTGTTTCTCTAAATTTTTCATCTTTCCTTGCATAAAACATTTAATTCCTCCTACTACACATGTTAAAATTTTTATTATGTTGAGACAGTTCCTACAATTCCTACCTTTTAAGAGACTCAATTCCTATCATAGCCCGGATGTAGAAATTTCCCACTGTCTGCATGGGATCCTTTTCAGATTTTTATAAACAATGCAAAACTCAGTCCTTTTACCAAGTTCACCCCTCCCCCCAAGAAATCCAAGTATATTTTTTGGTAGTTTTTATCGCGTTCTGCATTTTACTTTGAAGCATCTCTATTGCTATAGTGCAAGTGTTTCCTTTAGAGCCCTGGCCTCCAGCTTCATCTTTTCCCTGTTCTTTCCCCAGTTCTGGGCTCAGTCCTCTGACTCCTCTTCTGTTTCTACATTAGTCAGAGCAGATTTCCCTTTTAAACAGAATATCTGGCTGACTTTGACCAATATGTTTAAAAAAGAGTTTTTATAGCAATAGGCACGATGAAATTTTCTCTAATTCTTACACTATAATATGTTGGAATTGGCGTCTCTTCTTCCTTTTCCTAGTTCATCTCTTTTTCCCCTATCTTCTATTTGATACCAGTTTTTTAAAATCTATTACTTTGCTCAAATGATTTGTTTTCAGATTTCAGAAATGATAAAATAAATTCTCCAAAGGGAGTTTACTTGTGAACTTTTCTTCTTAGTACAGTGCTTTTTGTATAGTTGGCCAAACTTAGAGTGTAAAGCAGTTATATTGAAAGTACTTAAGCTGCCTGTATACATCTGTGGGTGTGAGAGTGTCCCCTCTATTCGCCCCATGCAGCTTTCAAGAGTTTCACCTACTTCTTTGGAACTTAGACTGTTATAGGATATTGTAAAGGGATTATCCAAAGTGGGTAGGAAAGACAGGCACATTCTCAGAGTTTGGACAGATATAAATTTCACGGGGCAGATTTCAAGCTGTGTCCTGAGTGCTGCTGCAGAGAATTTCTTATCAGATGTGGATGGAAAGGATAGTTATCTTGGCTTTCAATGGAGGCTATGAAGAGTACTATAAATGTTTTAAAGTTTATTATCATTATTATAAAATATAATAAATGAGTTTTTTGGACACACAGCCAAACCAGAATCCAAAAGTAATCCATAATGGTAGAGCGGTATATGGGAGCTGAAATTAAATAGGGTGATGGAGTTATGGGAAGTAGGTAATGTTCTAAATGGCTGGGGCCTGGGATTTTGATGTCTGCAAAGGAAGATAATTCTAGGTTGAAGGCAGTATGGGAATGAGAGCTAGAATTGAGTTATCTTAAACATATAGTGCTAACAGCTGACATGTAATGAGTACTGCTATGTTTGTACCCTCCCCCAGATTTATATATCAAAACCTAACTGCCAGTGTAATGGTATTTGGATGTGGGGCCTTTGGGAGGTGCTTAGGTCAAGAGTGAAGCCCTCATGAATGGGATTAGTGCCCTTATAAAAAAGGCCCTAGTAAGCTGCCTTGCCTCTTCTACTATATGAGGACACAGGGAGAAGGCATTATCTGTGAACCAGGAAATGGGCCCTCACCAGACACTGAGCCTGCTAGTGCCTTAGTCTTGGACTTCTCTCTACCTGTAGAACTGTGAGAAATAAATTTCTATTGTTTATAAGCTACTCAATCTATGGTACTTTTTCTTATTGCAGCCCAAATGAACAAAGATAAATATCTACTCTGTACCAAGAGCTATGTGAAGCATGTAACCTTTTAAAACTCTTAATACTTCTAAAAATCCTGTGAAGTACATATTAGTATATCTAATAAAGCCAGAGGTCATGCAAAAATAATTTGGGAAAGAATTCTCCATAGGAGAGTTAAATATTAAATTATTCATAGTTGAAGAGAGAAGAAATAAATTATAAGATTTCTCTGAGAATACTATACGACAGAAACAGAGAAAATAAAAAAGAAAAAGTTTAAAAAAAATTAGATAAACAAGAAGAAAGAAATTAGGAGACATGGAAAACAGATGAGAGACTTTAATAAACATATAACATGGGTTCCAAAAAGATGAGAGAAATAAGGGGGAGGAAATATTTAAAGAAATAATGGGGAGTTTTGGTTGGCTCTAGGATAATGATGATCACCAATTCTAGATCTCTCCAAAATGCTCCTTCAAATCATAAAATAAGAAATGAACCCAAAGGAGCCACACATGACCCATGCCTACTGCATCACAAGGAAACAGAGAATATTACAAACTCCAAATTATCTATAAGTAGAGAAGTTAATACCCATTCAAACAGAGTTACCGTTGCAGTTCCCACTGCTACGCTAGTCTGTGGGTGCTGAAGGTGGGAGAGAGGAGGATGGAGATCATGGATATAACATAGATAAAAAATTATCACCAAAAAAAATCCCACACTGAGGGCTAAATATTTTTCTATTTTATTACAGCATATTATAGGGGTACAAATGTTAAGTTTACGTATATTGCCCTTGTCCCCCCTCCCCCCTGGCGTCAGAGCGGCAAGCGGGACCCTCCCCCCGAGGGGGTGCCTCGTCCTCATGTGTGTATGGTCCCATCCCCTCCTCCCCCATCCCATCTGCCTGACACCCAATAAATATTGCTCCTATATGTCCAATTAGGTGTTGATAAGTGAAACCAATTTGCTGGTGAGTACATGTGGTGCTTATATTTCCATTCTTGTGATACTTCACTTAGTAGAATGGGTTTCAGGTCTATCCAGGAAAATACAAGAGGTGCTATATCACCATTGCTTCTTATAGCTGAATAGTACTCCATGGTATACATACACCACATTTTATTAATCCACTCATGTATTGATGGGCACTTGGGTTGTTTCCACAACTTGGCAACTGT
>CAUYRT010104658.1:0-23384 GCA_963574885.1 Lepilemur ruficaudatus | reverse complement strand
TGTTTTGGGGTTGGGGGGTGGGGCTCTCCCCCCCACAAAAACCCCGTTGAACACCGGGGGGCCTACCCATTCCCCAAAAACCCCCCCCCCCCCCCCCCCCCCCGCCACCTCATCCCAATTTCACGACGGCTGGGCTGGAGTGGGCCGCTGGGCCCAGGTGCATCCTGCAGAAAGAAGCAAGCTTGTCATCTGGCCCCACCAGTGTGTTCTAGAGTGCTCGGACTGCTTTGCAGGGAAACTTGCGACCCCCGGCGCGGGTCAGGTACCCATCACATTGCCTCTCGCCCCTGTATTTTTCCTTCACAGCACTAGCAGAGTTTGCAAGACATATTTGAAGGATTCTCCTATGTAATAACCACGTTTTCTAATATTTATGCTTTGACATCTGCGCCTTGCAGTTCCTGTAGGGACCGCCCCTCCTAGGGCTGACCAGTTCTCAGAGACAAAGTAAACAACTCACCTATGAGTGTAGCTTTTATGTGCAAACCAACCAATCCAGAGCCCCTGAGCCCCAGCCACCTCCTCTACCAGGCCCTTACACTCTGGGTTACTATTCCTCACTCTAAGCACCCCAGGGCCAGCCCCCACACCCCGGAGCCCACTGAAATTATTCACAGAGCCAACTTATCCTGCCTCACCTGTTCCTTCCCAAGAAAGCCACAATGAAGGCTCTTGCCATGCCTTCCCCTTGCTCGCTCTGCCTCCTGACCCACCGTGCTGTCCCCAGGGCCCGGCATGGTCTGTCTGCCTCATTCCTAGAGATCAGTGAGTAGGAAAACGTCTTCCCTCACGACAGTCATCTCCATGCCTGCATGTCTTGCTGTACTTGAATAAAACAAAGTCTGGCAACCCTTACAACATCTTACTAATTCTCTCATCCGCTGGACTGGGACCTCCGGGAGGAAAGAATGTGTGTGTTTTATCCAGCTCCCGGCCCAGCACCTGGCACATAGCATTTGTTGAATGAACGAATGAATGAATGTTGTTAAGAGCCCTTGGTAGTTCTGGGAAGAGAAAGAGTTTTATGAAATTTTTTTCCTCATAGTGTATCATCCCTTTTTCACCAGAATGACACTCTAGACCTTACTTACTGAGACAAGGCCACCTTTGAGCTGTTTGTCCAGGTGTGGAGGTGGTGGCCACATACTCAGGCTAAGGCAGTTTCCCCTTCCTTTGTTGTGAACTGTGCTGGGCACTACAGCAGGGCCCTGCTTAGAGCTCTACTGCAAAAATAAGCAGGAACTGTGAAAATGCGGAGGAGGCAATCACTGTTTCTATGGGGTTTGCAAGACATTGAGGAGGAGATAATATTTAAGCTGGCCTTGAAGAAACCAAAGACTTTTAGCAGACTAAGAAGTACCTTTCATGTGCCAAGCACTGCTGGATGTGTTATTTGTGTGACCTCCTTTGAGCTGGCTGCATCCTTGTGGTATATTTAATTTCTTCTTTTCAGATGAAGAAATTGAAGCCAGCCGAGATTAAGTAACTTGTCTAAGGTTACACCATTAAGTAGCAGAAGAAAAATTTGAACCCAGGACTACTTTAGACCAAAGTCCATTCTGTTTCTGTTATGCCAGGCACAATGTGCGTTAGATGGTAGTAATGATAGCATCACGCCCACAAGAGCATGTTGCAGGCATGCACACAGATCTCATACATCTGCGGTCCCCAAACCCTGGGCCTCGGACTGGTACCAGTCAGGAGGTGAGCAGCGGGTGACAAAAGCTTCATCTGTATTTACAGCATCCCCATTGCTCACATCACCGCCTGAGCTCTGCCTCCTGTCAGATCAGTGGTGGCATTAGATTCTCATGAGTGTGAACCCTACTATAAACTGCGCATGCGAGGCATCTAGGTTCCTGCTCCCTATGAGAATTGATGCCTGATGATCTGAGGTGGAGCTGAGGCAGTGATGCTAGCGCTGGGGAGCAGCAGCAAATACATATTATCATTAGCAGAGAGGTTTCACTGCACAATAAATGTAATGCCCTTGAATCATCCCGAAACCATGACACCACCCCCTCGCCCCACCCAGTCCGTGGAAAAAAAATTATCTTCCATGAAACCAATCCCTGGTGCCAAAAATGTTGGGGACCACTGCCGTACAGTATCTAATTTAATCATCTTCAAAAAATGAGGGAGATACTCCATCTTTATTTTATAATACAAATTCCAAAAAGAGGCACAGAACGACTTTAATAACGTTCAACCTCGTTCAACATCACACAGCTAGTAGGTGGTGTAGCTAGGAGTTGAATCCAGGCTGGTTTCAGAATCCATGTGCTTAACCAATTCACTCAGTTTTTCCACATATGCACATGTACGGGGGCTCCGGAATGGCAAGGGAGGGAGAGGTCGGGCAGCAGTGGAGGCTGGATATTGCTAGCTTTGTCATTTGGAGGCAGAAAATCTTTTGGACAAGGATTGATTGGCAAAATTCTGTGTGAGCAGTAACAATAGTAATAATCAGCAATGATAAATATAGCCGAGTATTTGTTTTCCCTGAGCCAAACCAATTAGAGTAAGGACAGTCTGCCTCCCTCAATTGCCTCTGCACTCTCCAATGGGCACAACAGCCCTGGTATTTCTGGGATTGAAGTAGCTGTGAACTCAGACCTCAGGTGGGTGCCTCAATAACTAACAACCCCTGACATTGCTGCAAATCCTGGGGCTCCTCCGCCTCATAGCTGTGTCTGCCACCAAACTCTACATGCAACGATCAGCCACCAGTCTGGGAGTGAGAACCAGGACTGGAGGCCTGTGGCCCCAGGAACCCGTAGCGAGGGGCAGGCTGTGGCTGTCTCTGGTTCCCGCAGGCAGCGGGCAGGCTCGCCCCTGCTCTGCAGCCCTGGCCTCCACGGTGGTGAGGGTGCAGAAGGGCCCCTCCCAGCCACGGCACCTGGTGAGTCATCAGTGCCTCATCACTGCATATTAAGGTGGGCCTGTGTAGGCCAGACAGAACTGGCTGGACTCAGTGTCATTAGTCCCCTTGGAAACAGGTTCAGGACCTTCCTGGCTTTCCTGTTGCTGCTGTTATCACCAGCAGTACCCGCAGGAGCCCAAGGGTGGTTGCTAGGCAACAGGCCATCTTGGCATTTTCCTCCAGTTTCTAGACTTCTCTACTAAGATCCCCTGTCTGTATGTACATCCTCCCGGGAGGACTGGCCAGACCAGGGACAGAGGTTCCACAAGGCTCCTGTATGATACCTGAGTCCTTCCTCCAAGGAGATCCTCCCTGAGAATCAACCGCTGCCCCTCGGGAGCCTTCACCTTTCAGTGTCCCCATTTCTAACATTAAGTATCTGTGTCTTCCAGAGGCAATTTGTTATAGGAGGTTTATTAGCTCATGTGTGAGTTATCTGAAAGTTTTCCTATTCTTCTTTCTCCTACTATTACTTTTTGGCTATTTTCTGCTAGGAGCCAGAGGTCAGTCTCTGGGTATGGAAGAGTAATCCATGTGCCATGATTTTTCTGCTGCTGGTTTGGGAGGCAATGTGTTATTAATTGAGTTTAAAAAAAAAACAAAAAACAACTTTCTCAGGTCTGTGGTCAAAGGTGAACAGACTTCAGAATTAAGAAGTAAAATATTAAATAAATGATCCACCCCACCTCCCCCCAACCCAGTAGTTTCATGATTCACTACAAAGGTGTGTGGCGACTCCACCAGGAGGCCCTGCAAAGATGGCACGGGGCCGCCTTCATTTCTCTTCCGTCTGCTGTATTCACCGTCTTCCTTTCCTCTGGGTTCAAACCTTGTTTGCAGGGCTCTGGTGAAACTCATGAGCAACACAAGACTAAAGAGGATGCCAACTGGCCGAGAAAGTACTATTCAGACTTTTTCATGCCAACTGGAAGATTTCCATCAAATATCCCAGAACATGTTCATGAGCCTTCTGGGCTGGATTCCACCCAACACATGCCCCAAACCCTACCCCAAAGAACAACATCCTTTGGTGTCCATCTCTCTTCTCTCCCTCCCTGCCATCCAGGCAGCACTCTCCTATGTCTTTGTCTCTCTCTGTGGAAGAGTCTGTCTTCTGGCAGGGTGGCCTTAGGAGAGGGAATTGTGAGGAAGAGAACCAACATTGATGGAGACCCATGCTGGCCAGGCAATGTGCTAAGTGCTTTCTCTGCTTTTTTGCATCAAATTCTTACAATAATCCAATAATGCATAAATCCTGTTTTGGAAATGAAGAAGCTAAAACTCAGAGAGATTAAGAGATTTATTTTTTCACCATCACACAGCTGATAAAATCCCCAGCTAACTTCGCCTGTTCCTCAGACAGTTCTTTTCACTCGGGGCAGAGTCTCCAGAGCCACAAGGGCTTGCTAATCCTCACACCTACCCATGACAGTTTTCCATGGCTCAAGCAGGGAAAGAAAGAGAAACGGAGGGGTGACAGCCAGAGTTCAAGCCCAGGTGCTAACACTTGCAAATAGCTGGCAAACAAAACAGAACTGACCAGAAAGCCCAAAAGAAGAGCAGAGGCTTAAGGGACAAGCCAGCAGGCAGTGAGCAGGTTTTGAGTCTCTTCTATTCCTTAGATGTCCTCGGGAAAGTTTGGAAATGCAGCCTTGAGGCCTCTGGCTGCATTTTCTGAAACGGTAGATCTGGAAGCTAAGCAGAGGTTCTGGTTTTCTTAAGAACATGATCATTTTCCTTTTCAAGGAGAGCTTCGGTCTGAAAAGGAAGCACTCACCCACTGCATTCTGTGATCCAGCAGGAGCAACACACTTGAGCTGCCATCCCTTTGTTACTATAGGAACAATTTCCTACACAGTTCTGAGACACAGGGGCCTAGGTAAATGCTGCCATTGTTAATGCATGTACTTCCACAGGTTCGATTGGAAAAAGAATGCCAGGTGGTCACCTACCAAAGACAGAACCTGGAGACCTCTTTCTAACTTGCAAACTAATTGACAATTCCATTTCTGATCAGAGGGGTGTCTGCAGACTCTCTCCTGTGGTGCATTCAAACTTTCCTCTCAGCTTGTTTCCCAGGTAAACAATGATTGGTGAAGGAGGTGTTGGAGATTCAGTTCAAGGAATGCATCCTGGAGGCCATGACTCATCCTAGGAGCCAGGGCTCAGTACAAGCACAAAGGAGCTGAGGATGAGTGGTATGTGCACATACTCATTGATGCCACGCACACAGCCCCCAGTTTAATTGTTGTTGTGCTCCACTATGTTCCCTTCCTGAAGGTCACATCACATTTGCTCAATCAAAATTTCTTAGGGTGAGCCACTGAGCCTTAGGACTCAGACAAAGTTTGCCTCTCTCTGTATTGAGGCTCACAGTCTGCACACATACATTTTGCATGGCATCGCAGGACTTTTCATTTATTAAAGGAAAGGAAGGAAAGTGAGGACATCTGTTCAAGGTAGAATTTTCCATGTGGAGGCAGCTTCAGCCTCAGTGGAAAGAGAACTAGATTTAGACTCGGGAGACTTTCCCTCCTCTGATGTAGCTATGGGACCTTGAGTATGTCATCTGGTCCAACTGGATGACATTTTTTTTCATCTTTGAAAAGGGGTGATCAAGCCTCCTTCACAGCAAGGTTGATTCCAGACAAGTAAGTTGATTCATTCATTCAATAGTTGTCTACGGCTGGGGATATTTCAAATGAAGATGAGACAAAGTTCCTGCTCTCATTCTTACCTGCATAAATAAGTGAGAAAAGTAACAAATAACAGGGAAATAAACAACGGAGTGTGAAATAGAGGATTTGACAACTGCTTTAGATTGGGGGGTCAGGGAAGGCCTCTCTGAAGAAGTGGCATCTAAGCTGAGATCTGAATGGCGAGAAGAGCACAAACTAAACAAGGGGAAGAGCAAGCAGCAGAAGGAAAATGTAGTCAGACTCCCCATAGTGGGACAAGCGTGGACTGTTTGAGGGACTGAAAGAAGGACTGGCATGGCTGGAGCATGGTGGGCGAAGGGGAGAGGGAGGCAGGGGGGCCAGCTCCTGCAGCCCTTTGTAAGCCCAGGTAGTGAGTTGGGATTTTATTCTGAAATAGGAAGTCAGGGGAATGTTTTAAGAAGGGATAGCGTGGTACAATTTGGTTTTCTTTTTTAAAAGGTTTCTGTGGTCACTCTAAGTAACACGCATTGGAAACAAGAAAACCAGGTAGGAGGGTATTGCACTAGTCCTGGCAGAAGATGATGGTGGGCTGGCCTAGGGTGATAGGGGACAAGTGGAGAGAAATGGACACTTCAGGGCTGTGTGTTGTAGACAGTGTCGATGAGTCTTGCTGATGGGTTGGATATGTGGCGAAAAGAATAATAGAGCATGGGCCACGTTTTTGCCTTGAGCAGCTGGTTGAACGAGATGAGGAAGCCGAGGAGAGGAGGAGGTTTGGAGGGATCAAGAATTCTACTTAAAATAAAAAAGAAGAATTCTACTTTAGCCATGATGGGCTTGCACTGTCCTTTAGATATCCAAGGAGAGATATTGTCCAGGCTGCTGGTCATGTGGCTCTAACGTCCAAGAGGCAGGTCAGAGCTGGAGACAGAACTGAGGAGTCTGTAAGCACAGGGAGGCGTTGGGAGCACGGGACCGGATACGGTCGCCTGAAGAGAGAGGAGGGGTGCAAGAGCGAGCACTGGGTCTCTCCAACCTTTAGAGAGGATGTTCGAGGAACAGGATCCAGCAAAAGACACTGAGAAACACCAGTCGCTGTGGTCAAAGGAAAAGTAGAAGAATGTAGTGTCCCTAAAACCCCCTCATGAGAGTGGTCAACTGAGAGGCCAAGACAGACAAGAGAACTGAGCCTGAGTCTGACAGCGTGGAGGCTGTCTCCTTGGGCGGTTGTGTGGACCGGAAACGTGCTTTGGAAACCATGAAGGGCTTATCGGTACTTCTCAAAAAGGGCACCTGTGCAGAAGAGGTACCCGGGGAGCACTTTCCAAAATGCACATGCCTGGGCCTCAGCCCCTGCTCAACTGGCTCTGAATCTTTGCAGTGTTTAAGAAGCCTCTGCTGCCGCCCTAGTTAATAGCCCTTGTGTTGTACGATCATAAGTCATTGTTACTTTTCCCCCCACGTCCCACTCCCAAATACATTCTGTGCCACTTTCAGCCTCTTTGCAGATATCTTATGAGCATCTTTGTGGGAGGACAGTTCATGTTCTTGTCATCAGATACATCGATAACGTGCACAGGGCAGCTGTATTCAGTACCCCTACTGTGACAGTTCACATGAAAGGGTTCTGTGCGTTGCCCTACATACCCCTGGAGCTCTGGAAGAGTTCACAGCAAGTGTCGCAGATAGAGCTCTTCTCTGAATTAGTGTATGAAATATCCCTGCTCAAACACGAGTTCTAGTTGGTTTAGATGAGAACATCAGCAGGTAACCCCAAATGCCCAACAGATGCCTTTCAAGGCAGGGCAAACATGGTGCGTCCCGTCCATGGCAGGCAGCCGCAGTGGCCCTGAAGGACACGTGCTCACTGTCCTCAGCTCTGCGCCTCTCGCTTTGTTTTCATCTTCTCCACTTTAGGGGCTCTGAGTTAACAAGCAGATGCAGACAGAGTGGAATAGTGGAAGGAATATTTTAGAAAGGATCTTGTAAATGCTTAATTGATTTTGAAAATGTCACTTTGAAAGTAACTCCAGTAACTGTCTGACAATTGCTTCTGAGAAGGCTGCCGAAGCTTTGGGGAAATGGGTATGAACACATCATTACGGCGATTACCACACAAGTAATCACGCGGCCTTCCCCTCACATTCTTACACCTGCGTGTGGCTCACGAGGGTTGTCACGGGAGCCTGCACAGCCGTGATGTCTTTATTAACGAGCAAGAAGCAGAGCTAAATATTGTGCTAATTAAATCTACTGTGGATACTAATCTGGAAGGCACAGCTAGCAGGGGATGGGGGCCATAGATGCCCCACTAACTCACTCTGAGCTTTTAAGTATGGGCAATGAGGATGACAAAATGAGTTTTGATGATAGAGAATGAAAATGGGAGGGAAAAATATCCTAGAAACGTGGATTATTGGAAAGATGATAGGAAGAAGTAAATACCAATTATTGCCATTATGGCTCGGCAAGAACATCGAGGTGGGATGGCCCTGCCCACAAATTGGATCTCCAGAGAAGACTGGAATATTATTCAGAAAATTCAGTTTCAAAGACAAGAAAGAGGAAGCCAGAGCGGTTTGAGATCGTGTGGCGGTGGTCGAGGTCGGGTCTGCTGGGCCCTACTAGAGGAAGTAGAAGCCAGGTGAAGGGGCACACCTTATAGCGGCAGTCCCCAACCTTTTTGGCACCAAGGACCAGTTTCATGAAAGACAATTTTTCCACGCACTGGGGGTGGGGTTGGGGTGGGGGTGTCGTTGTGGGGCGTGTGTTGCAGAGCTCAGGCCGTGATGCCCACCGTTTCCTAACAGGCCAAAGACCAGGACTGGGTTGCGGACCGGGGCCTGGGGACCAAAGCCTTAGAGGAAGAAGTTTGGAGACAATTAAAGAAAAAGTGGATTAATATAGGACCTCTTTCCCTCAGCGTCCTAGAATAAATGGTCAGTGGGTGTCTAGTTGGGCAGAGGTTGACAGTAATATGTGGTAATTATGTTTAAGAGGGAAAGAGAAGAAACACCTTTACCACCTTGATGTCATCAGCCACTTTTCACCTTTTCTTCCTATTTCCCAGGCTCTTGCCCTCTTAGTAGTGGCCCCCTCCTTCTGTCAACTCCGGGCCTGGCCCCAAGAATCACTGTGAAGAAGATGCCCAGGAACCCACAGAATTAACCTCTAGTCTGCTCCTAGCAGTGCTTGCTGGCTCCAAGGCGGTGACAAGCCCATTTGACACGCAGGTGATGGGTTTAGGGAAAGGTGAGGGCACCAACTCTGACATGGACTACTGTGTCTACCCTCTGGGGATCTGGAAAGTCTGCCCCAGGGGTGGGAGAACTGGCTATTTCTGGATAGGAATGACAATGAAGACCCAGAATCCAGTCATAGACAGGAGCATGGGGAGAAGGATAAGAAGTCGGGGAGAGGCCGGGCACAGTGGCTCGTGCCTGTAATCCTAGCACTCTGGGAGGCCGAGGTGGGTGGATCGCTCAAGGTCAGGAGTTCAAAACTAGCCTGGGCAAGAGTGAGACACCGTCTCTACTAAAAATAGAAAGAAATTAATTGGCCAACTAAAAATATATAGAAAAAATTAGCCAGGCATGGTGGCACATGCCTGTAGTCCCAGCTACTTGGGAGGCTGAAGCAGAAGGATCACTTGAACTCAGGAGTTTGAGGTTGCTGTGAGCTAGGCTGATGCCACGGCACTCTAGCCCAGGCAACAGAGTGAGACTCTGTCTCAAAATAAAAATAAAAATAAAAAGAAGTCAGGGAGAAAAGGTGTAGTCGGTGCTCACCAAGCGCCACATGGCTGCCCATGGGCAAGCAAAGTGCACCCCAGCCTCTGCCCCCGAGGGTGTTGGCCGATGTTCCCTGTCTCTCCTGGGTTTGGCAGCAGGAGAGGCTTAAGTCTGTGGGTGGCTGGACATCATTATCTGTGGCCGAGCAGGGCAGGTGGGCAGGGACAAATGGTGACCTTTAGGACCTCAGTGAGCAAAACAAACATGCAGTGCAGGCTAATTACCCAGCCCAACACCCATTCTAGGGGCCCCCTTCCTTAGAAGAAGAAATACATAGGGGTTAGGGGCTGCAGGGAATACCAGGCTCTTGGAGCTAGCCTTCTTGTGCTCTGGCTCCCTCGCGGACTTTGGACCTCAGTGCAGCAGTTAAGAGCACAGCTAAATCCATGGCTGCGTGTTTGCAAATGGTTACTTGACTTCTCTGAACCTTGTGTTTCTCATCCAGATAACAACAGCTACTTCAAAGAATTATTTTTGTGAGGATTAAATAAGATTATTAAAGTGTAGGGGAAGATCCTCATCCCATCAATCACTTTATTTATGAAAAGGTGGTCTAAAAACTGGAGGGGGAGCCCCCGCCTGGGACAGTTTTCAGTGACAGAAGAGGAACTTGGAAAGAAAATGCAGGAAGGAACTGGTGGCTATAGAGTTGGCTTTTACAACTCTAATCTCCCCCAACTACAAATTCCTAGTATAAACCTTGTCGGAATCTGCACCCAGAAATACTGCCTGACCTTGCATTTTCTTTCATTCTTGGCTGCTGTGAATAAGTCCCACCTGTGTGATGAATGTTATGCTCACAACCATCTGCCCACCATGCCTAATGCAATGTAATTAATATCCTAGGCTGCAAAACACAGGCTCGCTGCAGCTCATGCAGCTTCACAAGCTCTCTGAGCTCACACCAATGGGAGCCTTTTGGTCGCACAGGCTCCAATGATGCATTTGTTGCACCAATTGTCCTACCATTTCACAGAAGAGAAGTGAAGCAGAAGCCCCAAGCCAGCTGAACACCTAGCTGGTTAGCAAAGCAGTCAAGTCTTCCAAAGATTAAGTGCATCAGAATTTCCCAGACTGCTTGTTAAAAATGCAGATACTTCATTTCAATTAGACACTTTAAAATTTAAAAAAAAGATAAAAATGCAGATGTCTGCGCCTCCCTCAGAGCGACTGAATCAGAATCTCTGAGCTTGGCATTTGGTACATTCCATCTGCTATGAGTTCCCCAGTGAATCTGGTGTATGTGTGTGTGAGGACCACTGTAAGGACCAAAGGGAAAAAAAAATATCCACTTAAATAGATGAAAACTGATATGGTAGGTTGTGTGTGTTAACAGCCCCATGCTTCACCCCTTCCTGGATCCTTGACATTTGCAAGTAAGTTTGCAGGCTCTTCCACTGACTCTGGGCTCAACTTGCTTTGGCCAATGGGATATCAGTAAACACTATATGAACAGGGGCTTAAAAAGGGCTTGTTCAACCAGGACTCTGTTCTTGCACCTGGCACTTCCATAAGAATGTTACCTGGGCTGGCCAGCTGGAAGATGAAAGACACCTGGAGCAGAGCCAAGGTCCCCAGTCATCCCAGCTGACAGCCAGCCAATCCCCAGATATGCCCGGAAGGCCGGCCAAGATCAGCTGAGCTGCCCCGCTGACCTACAGCTGGCTGCAGATGTGTGGGTGAGCCCAGCTGACATCATCAGAACCCTGCAGACTTGCAAGTTATATAAATGTTTATTGTGGTACCACTGAAGTTTGGTGGTTGTTCGTTATGTTTGTTTTTTTAATGCAGTACCACTGTGGCCACAGATAACTGATACAGCCGGTTTCTTATTTCTCAGCCACAATGGACATGGGAAATAGAGTTTGGTAACAAAAAGCTTCAACTTCAGAGCAAGCCTGCCTGTGCTTAAGCCCTCTCACCTCTGTTTATAACTTACCTGCTGTAAGCAAATTATGCAACCTTTCTGTGCATGGATCCTTGTCTGTAAAATGGAGGTGATGATAGCACTCACCCATGAAGCTGTCTTGAGAGTAAAAAAAACTTAATGCAGATAAGGTTCTTAAATAGTGCCTGACACATAGTTGGTGCTCAAAAATTATTAGCTATTTTTGCTGCCCCTGAAAGTGTATGGGAAAGAAGGGAGTAGATTAGAAACTATACCTCTCTGAATGAACCTTGTTTTATAGTTGGATTTTGGAAACAGTAAATGTTTTATATAGTTTTTAATTAACTAAATAGAAAGAATTCCCCCCAAATGGATAGCAAATTGAAAGAAGAAAAAAGAATCTAATTGCATATCTAGTTGTTGGTATGACCACACGGCAGAGGCTCGTTTCAAATGACTTAAAACCACAATATTCTCACCACACATCTCTAGTGGGATCTATCCCAAGGACCAAAAAGAACCACGGAGATATCAAAAAATCTTACTCTGCATTCAGTTGTCTTATTGTAGGTGGTAATGTTGATACAGTTATTTTGAAATCAGAAAATAAAAAGAGCAAATATATTTGTCTAATATTGTTAGGATAGGTCCAAAACTTTCAGTGCAAGGAGAAAAAACATAGAAATATAAATTATAAACTCAGGAAGTTTAAATAAAATCCTATAATTTTCACTTTAAATTGAAAATGTCAGTATTAAGTAAGGATTTAGTTTTCTTTTTCTAAAAAACATTGATATTTCTTAGTTATGTCCACTGGAAAGATCTGGAAGCAACAATAACTTAATAAGAGCAAACACCCCTAGTTCCCAGATTGTAGTCTCTAGATGCCATTTCTCATCAAAAGGAACAAAGACTTCTTGAACTGGAACATCGTGCCATGCTTAAAAGCAAGGAAGCTGTCAAAATTACCGTGATCATATAAAAATGATATGGTATCCAACTTGCAGGGGTTCGCATTGACCAAAAATGAGAACATTTGAACATTAAAATAATTACTGCAATGGATTGAAATAAATTAAATATATCAAATGTCCTTGGGTTCATAATAATACTCCTTAACCCCTTTATTCCTCTCCCACTGTCATAGTATGTAAAACCTCCTTAATCACCTTTGGAAGTTGCTAGTGCACCAACTTATTATTCAGAAAATTGACAAATAAAGACAAAGAATCAAGTAATTATCCTGCCTTTCTTATACAAACTTGACCTCATGGCAATCTATTAGTTGCTACTTGATTCTTTATAGAAGAAACACAAGTAGTAAATTCAATCAGAATGGAAAAATTGGGAAATAACCAGTTTGCAAACCCTAACGAAATAATGATTCCAGGCAATAGCCATCAGTGGCTGCTAAAGCCTTTAGGTTAAAAGTTGAAGGGGGAAATCTATAATGTATGGATCAGGTTGACAGCACCCGAACCCAAAGATCAAGGTTGAATCCACTAGATAGTATGTGTGGTGTCCTGATGTGATACAAAAGGAAAGATACATCACCTATGAAGTACTATTATGGAGTATTATTCTCCCCACTCCCCACAAAACCCCAAAGAACCTGGATGTAACTAAACTCTAGATCTAACTTCCAGTTCATAGGAAATATGGACATAGAAGAACACACAAAATGAAACCCTGAATAATTAATCAGAAATATTAAGTACATGGGAAATTCTACAGTTCAAATGTCCCAATTCAATTCAGAAATAAATGGCTAATTTTTAAAGACAAGTGGAACAATTATAGATAAAAAGAGATTTAACAGGCATACCGATTTGGATGACTCTTATTAAAGGTATACAGGTGTTCACTATAGGATTCTTACAACTTTTCTGTAGGTTTACAATTTTTTCAGATGTTTTAAAAAGTTAAAGACATACTAGCCAAATGCACTATATGGGTCTTGTTTGGATACTGATTTGAACAAGCCAATTTAGAAAGATACATTTGAGGCAACCAGGAAAAATGAAACATGGGTTTTATTGTGAATTATTGTTAATTTTGTTGGGTGTGTTAAATGTACTGTGGTTATGTTTTTAAAAAGCCATTATTTATTAAAAATACATAATGAACTGGTAATAAATTAAAAACTATGAACATAGTGCTAAGGCAGCCATAAGGTACAGGAGAAGGAACCTGTTGGATATTGTTAGAGCTAAGATTTGGGCTCAAATCCTGGTATTACCACTTTTTAACTGGGAGGACTTGAATTTCTTGGTCTCTCTAGCCTCAGTTTCCACCAAATGCCACCTGCCTTGTAGGACTGTAGGAGTTAAATGAAACAGCGTTTATGCCAGTGCCTGACACATAGTTGATATTTAACAGACTTTTTGTTAATGTGAAGAGTTATCCCTTACAGATGGATCTGCATTTAACCAATGTCAACATCTTTATCTAGTGGCTCATAATCGATTTTCAAGCATTCGGTAGAGGGTAATGACTAAGTTATTCCTTACATCACACAAGCCAGGGTCATCTGTAGCTTCCACTGGTCCTGAAAGCATTTTACCATAAAGGGCAGAAATCAAGGAGATACCTAGAGGAGCAGGCACCCCACTTGTCACATCAGTGAGGTGGTCACATAGGGGTCAGATTAAATGAGTTAATACACGTAAAAGGTTTAGAACAGTGCCAGGCTTGTGGAAATATTACATAAGCATTATTACTATTAGCATTAGAAATAACTAGCAGAATACAAGCCAACTGCAGCTTCTGCAAATTCCTCCTTTTTCCGTTTCTCTGAACTCCCTTTCAGGTTCTGAGGCGACAGTCTATAAATTGATATATTTTTTTCTATGCTTAGAAAGGATGACTCAATCTCTTAATTCGCAGGTTCTGCTCTTGCCTTGGGCTTGAACCATTTCGAGATTCCATTTTGACTGCATTATCGCTAATGGGTCTTGGACTCTCATACATGACAACTGCCTTGACCCATAATGATGAGGGAATCGATGGCCCCATGGGGTCCTCCGTCCGGCCTCATCCTGCTGCTCCAAGAGAAGGCTGGCCCTCACTGCAGCCGGTGGTAATCAGAGACAGAGATGTGATTAGTCCCTTCCTAATACACTGAGAAGTTCTCAGAGAAGAGCTTGGCTAACTAGCACCCTAAGAAGTCTGCCAGTTTGTGGCCTTTTTACTAGAGAGGAGATTTCTATGTGTTTCAAATTCTTCCCTTGATCATGAGCTCAGTATAAATCTCCACATAATATATGCTCAGAGAGTTGCCCTACAAATGGTCACTTTGGGGTGAGAGATGATTCAAACAATAAATGTGGACTCAGAGATGTGACCTGCATGAGGAACTTTGTGACACTGGCAAAATGCATCATCCTAGGACAAACAAGTTAGCGAGAAGACCTATGATTCTGGCGCTATACCAGCTTTGGAGTAAAACATCTCATTGTCTTTACTTCAACCTGAAATTGCAGGGACCACTCTCCCTCGAACCCGCTGCTGCCTGTCATTCCTGGTTTCCCAGACCGTGCCTCACATGCCCGCATAATCCCAGCCGTCCCAAGCAGAGTGAGGCCAGCACTGGCCTCTGGGTTCTCACCACCATGTCCCCACCTAGGCAGGCCTCCGACGCTCACCCGGGTGGTTCCAATGTCGCTCTAAAGCCTCACTTGCCTGCTTTCCCTGGGGCCTACTTCTGATGCTTCCTGGTCCTCTGATGTCACCTTGCTTTAAATTAGCAAGGACACAGGTTAGGTGGGGTGTGCTGTTACCGACCGGCTGGTGACTGCTTGGACAAAGCAGCCAGGTAAGATGGCTGGGTGGGCAGATCCAGCAGCCATTGAAACAGACTTGCCAGTGCTAACTGGTGAAGCCAATCAGGGCTTGGGTTTCAAAGAGGTCAAGGTCAATAGGGCCTGGGGAAGGACTTTGAAAACCACATGAGGACGTCTTAATCTGACCCAATAGCAAGTGGCAACCCCCCACTGAGAGAAGCCCAGCAGAAGCTATGGAACCCTGCTGGGGTGCGGTTACCTGACTTAGTGAGGTTGTCTGCCCAGCACCCTTTCTCTAGAAATAACCTAATTCCTTACCGCACGGCCACCTCCGCTCTGTCGGCACCTGGTACACTCATCCATTGCAGAGCGTCCGCTCTGAAATCACACCATCCCAAATCCCAGCTCTGACACTTACTAGGTATGTCTTTGGACTTGTCCTTTACCCTCTCTAAGCCTCAGTTTCCTCATCTGTTGGGTTTTTAAAAAAGTATAACAAGTATACCTGCCCTGTAATACTGTTTGGAACATGAAGTGCACGTAGGACACTGGCACATTGTAAGTGTCCAATAAATGTTTTATATCATCATCACCACTGCCATTCTCAGTATTTTTATTGTCACAGAATTTTGTATCTGACATGAATAAAGCCCCCACATGGTCTATTCTCTGCATGGAGTTGCCTGTGTGTCCAAGAGCCAACGTTGACTGTAAAGGTATCTCAATATTTGTTCCCATGTCCTAAAGAACGTAAAGGGAGAATTCCAGTCCATATCCCACCCCCGTCCACTGGGTCCTCCCCAGTTCCCTCTCTGCCTCAGCTTCTCTGGAGCCTCTTCCAAGCAGCCCACCACCCTGACGCACTGGCACGCCTGGCCTGCTTGTTTCTCCTCCCATCCCTCGCCTTTTTTCAACCTCTGCAGTCTCTCCTACCCAGTCTCCGTGTCTTTCCACACTATTCTCCCTTAAAAAAAGTAAAAAAAAAAAAAAAGTAGAATAGGGCTGCTTGACCAAGAGGGACTTCTCCTTAGGCAGCAGCCTGGATGTTTTCCAATGAATAAAAGTAATAGAAATACTGTCACTCGCTATGTATTCCCTTAACATATATTATCTCATTTGATTTTCTAATTTAATGCTGAGTAGATGGAGACAATATTCTCTTTGGTGGGCAAGACAGGTAGAAAATAGAGGAAAAAATCAGAAATATCGGCGGGTTAAGAAATATTGGCCCCAAGAAATGTGCAACGTGACTGTGCCCTGGGGCCACTACTGCCTGGTCCAGCAGTCCCTCTCGGGCTTGCATGTGGACCCCAGGACTTAGGACCAAGAGAGTCTTTGAAAGGTGAAACTGTAGATTGTATAACTCAGACATTTTCATTGAAATCATGTTTTGTCTGGGTTTTTATAGCTGTTGTTGCTATGAAGATAAGCCAGTCTATAGCAAGAGATAAGCACAGCGGGAGAAGCAGAGACAGCAGATGGAAAGTCTCCCTGTCATCCGGGTCCCTCCATCCAGCGGTCCCTGAGGCCTAGTGACATTCTTGCCACTTCTTTCCACAATTTCCTCCTGGTTTAGCTGGGTTTGAGCTATGCTTCCAAAAATCAAAGACACATCAACTAAAGATAGCGTGTGAATCTTGTTTGGATACTGACTTTTACAAGCCAATTTGAAAAGTTATGTTTGAGACAACGAGGGAAAAGGGAACATGGGCTTGATTGTGAATTATTGTTAATTTTGTTGGGTGTGATAACTGTACTGTGGTATTTTTAAAAAGCCATTATTTATTAAAAATACAATATTAAAAATTAAGTAGGAATGATGTGCTTTTAATGCATTGAAAAAGTCTAACCCACAGCTTTGGATTGAGATGTGGCCTTAGGCAGACAGGGCTGCAGCAGGCCGGCAAGACATGGTGGAGAAAGCCCAAGTTCACCTGTTTGCATGTGCAGTTCAAGAGCTGTGGCTGGGAACTCACTTCTAAAGTAGC
This sequence comes from Lepilemur ruficaudatus, assembly GCA_963574885.1. Taxonomy (NCBI): domain Eukaryota; kingdom Metazoa; phylum Chordata; class Mammalia; order Primates; family Lepilemuridae; genus Lepilemur; species Lepilemur ruficaudatus. The sequence continues at coordinate 6,352 of CAUYRT010104658.1, read as the reverse complement.
AGTCTGCGGTGCATTGTGAGCTAAAGTCACTTGTTTCTATAGGTGTTCTTATTAATTATAAAGTTTCACAGTATGATTGTGCTCAAAGATTCAGTGAAGCAATACCAGCCTGATTCTACAACCGAAGTCACCAATCTGCAAACCCCACTGCTCTGCTCTGGCTCAGGGATTTTACTCGAAGCAACTCCTTCCTGTTGCTCACTGCTCCCTCCCTGACACCCAGACTTCACAGGAACAAGAGAACATCTTCTTCCTCAAGGGCTTGGCAACCTGCCTGGCTCAACACACACAGGCCATAATTGGATCAGACCACAGATATTACATAGATTGGAAAACCCTTGTCCACCATCACAGTGCCCTATGGGCTGCACCACCGCATGGCTGCCCATGATCAGAAACCTGTTCAATGCCAGGGAAGAAGGCTGAGTAGCAGGTTACGGCCGTTCTGAACACACTGCATGGCAACAGAAGGGAGGTTTGAGTCTTTGTGCCTTTTTGAAGGACAAGCGACCTACAATAATAGACAATTAGTTGTCTTTTGGGTTTCTTCCTCTTTTTTTTTATTTTAACTTTCATTCAAGGTCTGTTCTTTTAGCAATTATTTGCAATTCTTCAGAATTGCCTGTTTATATTCCCTTAAATGTAGTACTCTGTGTTTCTGGTACAGTATGTCAGGGGACACAGAGAAACCAGGCTAATAAAGACTACGCATGTTTTGTTGTTCTCTTACATTTTTTGTGAGAGGGCAAAGCACTCAGAACCTGGGCATTTTGTTTTTGGCAAGAGAGATGGACAACTGGTGGTGGTGTGATTAGAATTGTCTTTTCACAATTATGATGGAGATCAATTCATCTAGCCTGAGTAACTCCAGCAAAAGCGGGGGTGGGGGGGAGCTGCAGAAGGACAGTCGTCCATTTCTTCTCCACACCTTGATTACTTTTTATTCCATTCAAAAAGAAGACAGGTGCCAAAGGAGGCAACAAAGTGACTCTTAAACAGTTACTCAACACCAGGTGCACCCTGATTTCATGGGGACAGAAGCTCATGCACTTGGGATCACCCCCACCCCCAGAACTTGCCTTATTCCACTTGGCTGCTCTCTCTTCCATTTGGCTGCTCCTGAGTCATATCCTTTGTAATAAACTATAGTCATAAGTATAGTCATAAGTTTTTAAAAAACAACATTAACCAAGCATCAGAATATGCTGATCACTGAGGTGAAGACAGTGCATGTTTGTAATGTTTCCTTGGAGAAAGCCATTCCAGTGATTCAGAACTCTTAAAAAGCTGGTGAGTAAAACAGAACAGGAGGGCAGGGACAATGACAGGCCACCTGTGGCAACCGTGTCAGTCATCACGACAACACATCCTTCCAGCACGCAGACGCGGCACTGGGCCTGCACTGCAGGAGCGTTGCTGACAACATGGATTCCTCAGGGCCAAGGATACGGGTGTATAACTTCTGCTTCTGTGCGAGGGGGAGCAGGATAATTAGTGGTTGACTAATTATCATCGAGGGATCCAGGCACCTGTGGACTGCAGGAGCAAAGAAAGTGCCGAGTGAGGTGCTTAGGGGAGTGGTTCTGTAAGGCTTCATGGTGGAACGGACTTTTTGCAGGGCGTTAGTGGAGAGAGGTGTGGAGCAGAGGGGAGGCTTCTAGGCATATGCTGGGGCTGGGAGTGCATCATGGGATGCACGGGGAGGGGAAGAGTGTGCAGAACCTGCTGGGCTGGGGAGCGATCCCAGCGGATGATGGTCTTGGAGAAACAAAGTGTCTTAAATGGAGTCTCATGGCGAGGGCGACAGTGAGAACACTGTCATTCATACTAAGTAAGCAGTTATTTCAGGCCCAGAACTGTACCCCTTGAAAATACTTTGCAAATGGTGAAGTGGGACAGCAAAACTAATGCTGTTGCTATTAGCCAAGGTTTTTTGCAGAAGCAGCATAGGATTGTCTGCTTTTCTTTAGTCCCTTTCCCCCATTTAATAAGAAAAAATGTGTTGTATTTAACTGTGGCTGAAAGTGGAAGTCACTGAACTGAGAACGTTTGTCCCCCAAGCCCAGGAAGTTTCAATGTTTTGACCATTTTTTTGTTTTGTTTTGTTTTTTGGGTTTTTTTTTTTTTTTTTTTTTTTGGAAACAGAGTCTTGCTCTGTCACCCTGGCTACAGTACAGGCCTGTGATCATAGCTCACCACAACCTCGAACTCCTTGGGCTCAAGTGATCCTCCTGCCTCAGCCTCCCAAGTAGCTGGTACTACAGGCACACACCACCAAGCCCAGCTAATGTTTTCTATTTTTAGTAGAGACAGGGTCTCCGTCTGGCTCAGGCTGGTCTTGAACTCCTGACCTCAAGCAATCTTCCCATGTCGGCCTCCCACAGTGCTAGGATTACAGGCGTGAGCCACTGCGCCCGGCCAGAAGTTTTAAAATGTCTTTAAAACCTTTAAAAACATGGATGCTGATATCAATGCATATACATTTCAAATATTTTGTACACCCTTATTACGCATGAGGTGCACAGCAAGGCGCTGGGAATCAGTGCACAGCAGGGATTAGAGTAGGAGTCAGGACACACGGCTGCCTCTGGGGGAGAGGCCCACTCTGTAGGCGAGGACGTGGGAGACGCAGGCAGCCCTGACCAGGGCAGGGCCACCAAGCCCCTCCTTCTTCCGGTGCTTCTCCAAAGCATATAGACACTCCAGGAAGACACCCCTGACTCTTTCTTCACCCTTCAGCATCTGACAAATGGAGATAGTAATAATAATAATGCCTACGTCACAGCGTAGTGAGAATGAAGCATAGTCATGGGCCACGACGTTTCGGTCAATGAAGGACTGCACACACAACAGTGGCCCCGTAAGATTATAATGGAGGCAAAAAATTCCTATCACCTAGGGAAGTAGCACCTTTTCTGTGTTTAGCTGTGTTTAGATACACAAATGTTTACCATTGTGCTACAATTGCCCACAGTATTCAGTACAGTAACCTGCTGTACAGCTTTGCTGCCTATGAGTGATAGGCGACCCCATATAGCCCAGGTGTGCAGTAGAATGTGCCATCCAGGTCTCCGTAAGTCCACTCTGTGATATTCACACAACCACGAATCGCCTAATGACACATTTCTCAGAACATGCCATTAAGCAAGGCATGACGGTAATTGAATACATGCAAAGTGACTAGAACAGTGCCTGGCACACAGGAAGCGCTGGTAGTTGTGAGCTATTGTTATTCATTCAGTCTTAGGAGGGAGTGGGAGACAGGCATCCACTGCAGCCATCAATCATGAGTCAGAAACTATTCAGTGTCTAATTAGCATAGAAAAACACATTGAAATTTTTTTTAAAAAACAGGTTACAATATAGTAATTACATGATATCCCCCTTTTGTGAAAAATGTATATTTATACATAAAGATTAATGGATGTTATGGGCTGGATTGTCCCCTCCCCCAAATCTTTGTTGAAGTCCTAACCCCCATGTTTGGAGACAAAGTCTTTAAGGAGGTAATTAAGGTTAAATGAGGTATTTAGGCTGGGCTTGAATCCAGTCAGACTGATATCCTTATAAGAAGGAGAAACTCAGACACAGGTAAGACATGTACACAGAGGAAAGAGGATATGAGGACATGGCAGTATGTGGCCACCTTCAAGTAAAAGAGAGGAGCCCCAAGAGAAAACAAAGCTCCAAAACCTTGATCTTGAACGTCCAGCCTCCAGAATTGTGAGAAAATATGCCACCCCATAATATGTTCCTATTTGTTTAAAATAAGCAGGCTGTATAGGTACATGTACATTCTGGTGTGGCAGAACAATAATCTGAAATTTTAACTTGCGTCTTTGAATCCCCTGAATTTTCCTCCTTTGCCTTGGGCCTGCTGGGTAGGAGGGCCAGGAGGGTGGCCACCAGGAGCCTCCTTCAAGGGCCCTGGAGCCCCCGGAAAGCCAATGATGCTCTCCCTTGAGTCAACAGTCCTAGCAGCCTTCATCTGTGGCTGCAACAGACATTTCTTAGTCTAGCAGCCAAGAAAGAGGGCTTCATTCCACCCCAGCCAGGTGCCTGCCCCTGTATTTATGGATCTCCCAGCCCCCTGCACTGTCCCAGCACAACCGATAACAGTGGGTGGGCACTGGATACCCCACCCTTCCAGCTGTGGAAAGACATGAAAACGTCTCAATTGAGGTTCTGGGGAGAACGGTGTTGGGGAACTGGCGTGGGAGGGAGGACTCACTTCACTGAAGCCCACTCTTCCCTCTCCTCTCCCTTTGGCCACCGCCTGGGGTCATCCTCCACCGGGAGCCTCCCCTGGCTTCTGGTCCTCCCTCGTGACTCAGACCTGCCTGGCCTGGCAGAGGGTGAGAGCCTGAAGATCATGGGTTTGAATCTCAGCTCCATCACCCTTACAACCATGAGAAAATTCCTTGATCCATTTTCATTAGCTTCTGCATTCATAAAAAGAGAATTCTAGTACCTACTTTATAGGATCATAGCGGAAGATTAAATATAATAATGTAGGTAAATGGGCAAAGGAAGACTGTGCCTAGCACAGACAGGTGCTTAGCAAAGTTGTATCGGATGGTGTTGGGGAAATATAAAAGAAACAACGGCTTCTCCTAACCAAGAAAACCTCTCCAAAGGTAGTAAAGACAAAACAATTTTTTATTGAATAAGCATTGAACCAGAATGTGATGCACAACGAAGGGGTTCACAATACACCACCCCAAAATATGCCACTCAGGTATAAGGATTATTTGGAGCTGAAGGCAATTGAGAAAAAGCAGGTACAAGAAAAGCTCTGTGCTCTTCCCCTTGCCGCCATGAGAAGACTGCTCACCTTGGCTTTATCTGGAGTAGAAACAAACTTCTTGTGTCTTTATGACAGGAGGTCGTTTTGCAAATTGGAACAAGGTGCCCACTGCATTTAGGCTTCGACCCTTCCACAGGAACTGGGAGACAGAGACATCAGAAAGATGTCTCCCAGGTCCTGGAGCAAACATTCTTCAGTTGAGAGACTGGCAAAAGGCTTCTTTAGTCATTCTAAAGATTTATATACATTTGAAAAGGACAGAGAAAGAAATTCTGGGAAAAAAAATGGGAGAGGTGAGAGAAGTCTCTTCCTTTCTTTCCTAAAGGGAGAACTAAACTTTTTATTAATATTTTAAATTTGTATCTGCTGTTAGAGTCTATGATTAAAAACTACAACAAGAAAATAGTTAAAGATTGCCAGGCATGGTGACTCCCACCTATAATCCCACCTACTCAGCAGGCTCAGGCAGGAGGATTGTTTGAGGCCAGGAGTTTGAGACCAGCCTGGTCAACCTAGTGAGACCCTGTCTCAAAAAAAGTTAAAAGTTATTGAGAGCTTACTAAGAGATGAATAGGTATTAATTGACTTAACACCCACAAAACCATATAAGCTCCACACAATTATCCCCGTTTTACAGATGAGGAAACTGAGGCACTAAGAAACTGTTTTACTTATCTAGAGTCACACAGAAGTGGAGCCTGAATTTATATCCAATCCTTCTTGATAAATGGGTTGATGAACCAGTGAACAGAAGGATGGATGAAACCTGGAAAAAAATCAAGAGTTTTTCCAATTGCAATTGAATTTGAAATTTAAGGCAGAAGGCTGTGGGAAGTCTGCAAGGTATTACGCTTGTTGCAAGATACATGTTTTCTCTAAGTTTAGCAAGGTAATTCCTTCTCCCTGCCCTTTTCACTGCAGCATCTGGGTTCCGTACTCCTCTCCTCCAACACTCTCCCATCAGCAACAGTATTTGATGTGTTCTAATGTTCAAATTACAAAATCAGATGATTTCTGATTGCAATCTTTGCACACACATCATGCCCTCAATCCTTTGTTTACTGTGTCTTCTCCAACCTGTGCAGTTTGGGAGGGACAATCTCAGTTCAGTCCCCAGCTATCAGCACACGCATTACGGGGCTGCTGTTTCCTGCAGTTTTCAGGACAGATGTGCCGAGATGTTACTTTTGATTACCCTTTACCTTTCTATTCCCCTTCATACATAATCATGTCAGAGCATTCACTTGGGAGGAAATTACTTCTTTCTCTTTTCTTAGAAATATGATTCTGTATTTTGGAAATGTTACTTTTAAAATGTTTTTAATGCCATCTTTTCTGTTTTTTATTTTATTTTATTTTATTTTTTTTTTGAGACAAGGTTTGCTCTGCTGCCTGGGTACAAGTGCAGTGGCATCATAGCTCACTGCAACCTCAAACTCCTGGCCTCAAGTGATCCTTCTGCCTCAGCCTCCCAAGTAGCTGGGACTCCAGGAGCACACCACTATGCACGGCTAATTTTTCTACTTTTTGTAGAGTCAGGCTCTC
>CAUYRT010104656.1:0-53408 GCA_963574885.1 Lepilemur ruficaudatus | reverse complement strand
GAAGTATAATTCACATTCCCTGCCTTTACTCCATTTTAAGTGAACAATTAAATGAATTTTAGCAAATTTACCAAGTTGTACAGCTATTCTAAGTCCCCTAATTCCCATCCATAACTACATTTCAAGCATGCCCCTCCCCATTACAATGCTCTCCACATCCCTCAACTGTGGGTCTACCCCCGAAACCCAGAAACCCTGGTGGACACCACCACCATTTGAGCACCGTAGTGTTAATCAGTCAGTACCAATTTGATGGTGAGTACATGTGGAGCCCATTCTTGCGGTCTTGTGTCACCTCACTTCGAATAATGGGCTTGAGCTAAATCCGGGATAATATAAGCGGTGCTCGCTCACTGTCATTTCTTAATATTGAGTCGTATTCCATTGTAAACATATACCAAATTTTAATGATCCACTTATGTATTGACGGGCACTTTCACCATAACTTCTAAAGAGCTGTTTACCAGTAGGTGGCATTTTCCTAAACTGTGAAGGATTTTCATAGTATTGATAGAAATGAAGCCAGATTAATTCGATTTTTCTTTATGACCTAATCCACAGATAACATTGGTTTATAGATACCTAGTATACATGAGAAGTCTTAGTTAAAAGCTAATAGTGATGAATCAAATGTAGAAATCATAGCCTTTGTTTCCTATGAAGTCTTGGATCAGATCTGAATGGGGTCTATGGACCCCACAATGGGCTTCCAAGGATTTGTGTAGACCTTGAAGTTATAGGCCTGTTTTAGAATATATGGGGAAAGCTTCTGTAGCTTTCATGAGATTCCCAAAGGGAGTTCTGTGGCCCCATAAAAGGTTAAAAGACAGGACCGTATTTTCCCCCCAATTTTTAAAAAATATGGCTTAAAAGTCTAATAGTGTTCATATAAGGAAGGAATGAAAAGGGGTAATATAAACTCTTCTGTGAAGAGTTAGAGCCTAATTTGCTTTTGGAAAAATGAATTGTTCAGAGTACTTTGGTTCTTGTTTTCACTCTATAGTTTAAAGTTTTTTCAAAATGCCCTGTTTAAGACCTCTGGAACTTAACACAAATTTGGTATCTTTTCCCTTCCATGTCTAAGCACAGATACTGCAAATTTTAATCTCTGGCAAGGATGAGAGATTGAACCACAGAAGGGCATCATATAAAGAGTAAGCAAGTGTTCTCCAAATGTGTACGTTGGTACAGAGTGCCTAAGATTTAGAATGTTAGGAAATATTTTTTGCTGTAAAATCAGATAGAACCCTTGGATTCAGATTTATCTAATGGAAAACTTGTGAAAATTCTATTTGGAATTAGCATAATGTTTAACTTAATGAATATATTTTAAATAATCATATTATAAGCCAGAGGCCAAAGGGGCTTTAACCTTCCTAAAAATAAAACTCTGGTTGGAGATGTTTGCACAGTGAGTGCCTTTGAATGAATGATGTGCATTATAATCAAATGTTCTTTATCACTCTGTTTGGAAAGACATATAGATTTCATAGAATCTTAAAACTGTTAGAAGGGACATTGGATGGAGATTATCTAGTTCAATTCCCTTCTTATAGACTCTGTGTACAGTTAATTTGAAATATTACATGCCTTTAGTAATAATACACCTTTAAACAAATATTTTATAATTTAAACTCTTTACTAACATGTTCAGTTGGTTTGAGTAAGAAGATTCATTGTGGTAAGAAAGATCTAGATAGGTGCTTATACAAAAGGACAGAATAGAGAATCTGGTCAAAACATTATTGGGGCATTATATAAAATTTTATAGAAGAACCTTATCAACTGTAAGCCAACATTTTCTTTAAAAGTTATGAGTTGAGTATTTAAATAAATAAAATGTCTGCTTTGAAATGATCGCATTTTCATCATTAGGAAATTTAGTAGGAAAATTAAAACAGAATTGGATGTGTTCTCTTTGTGCTTCCTTTTGTATTTCTTTGGAGCTTTATACTGAGTTTCCATGTTTAGTGATGTGCCAGGGTGACTTTGTGTGAAAATGCCATTTTCAGGCACTAGGATTGATCAAGATGGCAAGAGCCATAACTATGACAACTGGAGTTTAAGTAAAATTTAGAAGTGATTAGTCTCTTCTCAACAAATTGAGATTCCAAATATGCCCCAGTTGTGTCTCCCAAGAGAATAGCTTAGAAAGCAATAGAGGATCCAGAGGGAAAGATTTGGGAAACATAAGCTAACAAGCACAAACAGAATATTCCACTTAGAAATCCTACCATTCACTCTCATAAATTGAAGCCGATTTCCTGTCCTTCCCACCCCCAAATACCAGATGGGGACTACCTGTTAATTTTCAGCAAATTCGTTTCACGTCAGTGTCTCATGTGATGCCTGTGAGAGTTTGTTTGTAATGTCTGGTGTCCTTTGGGATTAAAGGAAAACCCAATTTATGGAGCATCACTACTAAAATTGTATTTGAATGTGGAGTTGATATGAAGTTAAAGTTTGACCTTTGAATTTGCCACAGACACATAAAAAACTGCTATAAAAATGCAAGCCATAGGTAGTCAAGACATGCACAAAGGGAGGGAGATCAGAGTGTACAAAGTTGTACTTTTCAAAAAATAAAAATATAATAAAAGCCAGTAGTTTGACAGATTGTTCAGTAAATGCTCATTTTATTGAAAATTATAAAATTTTTATATAGGTGTTAATGTCTCTGTGCCATTAATACAATAAATAAAAAGGTTACTGTCAAGATTAGTGTTCCATCCCTGAAAATTAATTATAGGGCGTTGTATATCCCTCTGCATAGACTGAGAAGTTAAAGGTTTTATATATATATATATTAATATATTTTGCATCGTGTGGGCATTTATTTCACAAAACAATTATTTTAGACTTCATGCCAAAGACATTAACAATGATGTGCTTTCATTTAAAACATGGACTTAACAGTCCATGTATAAAGTCCAGACTTTATATTATAAACAAGGTAGAACCATGAAATTTGCCTTATAGAATTAAACCTGTGCAAGATTATTTCTCTTGCTGTCTCTCTAGAGTATTCCAATTCAAAACATACATTCCTTCCTACAGAAAAAGATATTCAGATTCCTTAGTTGAAATTAATTAGCATTCAGAAACCAGATAGCATGTTTTTGGGTATTCATGAGATCTCTGTTTGAAAAAAATGTTTTTAACTTGTAGAAATGTGTTGCAACACACAGATGGGAAGAAAAAGAAAAAAAAATCTCTTTAGCAAGCACTGTGTGTAAAAGGAATATTACATTTTGCACGCTCCTGATTGCTCTGTGTAAACAGTTTTTGACATCTGTCTTTATAGTTTTCGAGGAGAGGAAGACTTTGTTAAAAGAATCATTTTTATACAGCAGTCACCATTTCAGTCTTGCTTTACCTGTATTATGAAAGCAGATGGTCTGCATGTCTTTTGAATATTTATAACTATCAAAAACAATCTCTTGCTATTCACCCTTAGGCTTATGAGATGTCAGGACTGTTCTGGTTGAAAAAAATCATCTTGGGTGTTTACAGAAAGAGGATTACATTAAGCTGAAATGACTATACATTTTCCAGTTTAATATTTGTCCATCAGCTGTTTAATCGTATTTAGATAATTGTGTAAATAAGATGTTGTAGCCCTTGCCCTCTCTGCTGGTGGAGCCTGAAAGCTTTAAACATGGGTGAACCACCATTTTGTAGATGCTGTTGCTACCTCCTCCCACCTCAGTTAAACCATCAGCAAGTCCTCAGTAAGTTTTGATCATGATATCACAGTCTTGTTTTAAAAAAAAAAAAGTAATGCACAAAAAGCCAGTGTGGAGATCATATGAAATACTATGGAGCTGCTGGCTTCCGGTACAGGCTGTTTAGTTTATTAGAGTATATTGTAATATGCAAATATGGCACAGCACTCCAATTACCCTTTAAAGCTGACATGGTTTTCTCTTTATTCTCCACGAGCATGCAGAGCTCCGAGGGTATTTTGGAAAACTTTTGGTATAGTGGGGGTTAACTGTTTTTTGACTGGAAGCTGAGCAATCAGAGATAACAGATTTTGCTGTGGTTGGTTGATTTGGCAGAAAAGCATGAACAGTTTTGGTTTAAATGATTGAATAACCTGATTAGCATTGTTTTGGGGTGGGTTTTTTTGGTTGTTGTTAAAGGCACAACAAAGCAATTTTAAGGGTAATCAGATCACTGCCTTTCCCTAAGCTGATGAATCTTTTTTCTTTTTTTTTTTTTTTTTTTGAGAAGGCCTCACCTCTTCTAAAACCTCTCCATTGGCTGCTAAGATGACCAAGTAGAAAAATAAAACTATCTTCCTTCATTTTCTAAATTTGTTATAAATATATACCTACAATGTGTATGATAATTCCAGCAGGGGTTTGAAAGAAAATAATATTTTCAAAAAGTGTATAACCTCAATCAATTTCTTGCCTTTTTTGTTTGTTTTTAAAATTTAAGAGACCTGCAGTATTTTAGAGCAAAGGTTCAGAATGTTCTAACTATATCTAAGTTAGGCTTTAGAAAAATTCCACCCTTACCTTTTCACAATTAGAAAGGTTATAAATAATGTATTTGGCTGAAAAGGAAGCTCAGCCTGTGGCAGATGGTATCATTCTAGAGTACCGGGGTTTCTGTGAAGATGGCATTCTTTCAGATCGGAACTTCAGCAGACTCTCAGAAAGAACCGAAGCTCCTCGTAGGGAGTAGACATGTGCTTTATGGATCTTAGAAAAGCTTACAACTTGGCTCCCAGGATGAGAATATTGTGTCACACCAGGGTTATGAGAGCCACAGCCAATTTCTGCCGACTTTGAAATTGTATTTCCCAACATTGGAAGCTGTGGCCTATTTATTGGTTGTTCTAATGTGTAGCATTGGAATTTGGGATTTCAACCGACAGGGTTTTGTTAGTTGGATTATTTTATTCCCTGAACATTGATGTTTTATACAGACCAGCCACTGAATAGGAAACTTGCCATACAAGTTGCGTCTTTTTCAAAGTGCTTTGGAGAGCTCATATAAATAGACACTGAGAGAGAGCTGGAATAACATAACCACCGAGCACTGCAACTTCCGAGACATCTGTGTGGATGTATTTTGAAAAACCTGGGAAGGGATCTCTTGCAAATTAATGAACAAAGGTTCTTGAAACTATGATTTCTATCGTGACAGCTAAAAGTGATGGATTTTAAAGATTCATGTGACAATTAAGCTGCTGTTACCTTTGACCTTTAAGGGATAAAAAGGGAAGAGAATTTTTCTGGTGGCTTGCAGTAACAATTTGTTTCATTGACCTTTTTTATTTTTTATTGATCACCTAATGTATGCCCAGCCCTGTGATGAGTCCAGACTGTATTGAAATAATGCCTGAGACTCACAGTCTAGTAGAAATAAACAGCATGACAGCAGGGCAAGTGTTATGGTGGCAGCATGTGCAGGATGCTTGGGAAGTTAGGAAAGGCCTCACCGAAGTGGGGATACCTGAGATGTATCCTGAAGGATGACCAGCTGTCAGCTAGAGATGGGAGAGGGCATGGGTCAGCCATCCACGTCAGAGGAGTAGTGTGCCTTCCTGAGGCCTTCTGCCAGATACAGGCCAGCTCCAGAAAATACAGCCAAACCGGAATATCACAAAAAATGGAAATGCTTTTTTTTGGTGTTTCCCCTTGTTATTCCTTGACCCAACTTGTAACTTAATAATTTATTTCGTATACTCTTTGTTCTACATAAAAAAATTTGACTTAAAATACTATATATCATTTAAAAATTTTATCTGATAGTCATAGGTTACTTAAAGCATAGTTGACTGATATGAAATGTGATCATATAATAAAAGACCAGTGAGGAGGAGGAAGAGGAGGCAGAGGGTTGTCATAGTAATTAACATCTCTTAAGTTCATACTTGATATGTTCCAGGCTCTGTGCTGATTGCATCACATCCATTATTTTTTTTATTGTCTGTCTGCGGGTAGATAGTGTGTCTCTTCAAGTCATTATTTTCCTAGTGACTTGCGCAGTGCTTAGCACATAGTAGGAGTTCGATAAATATATGCTGAATCAATGAAAACTACATGGAAATGAGTGGAACAACCCCATGAGATGGATGCTACTGTCATTCCCATTTAGCATGGGAAATTGTGATGGAATGGTCCATTAATTGACCCAAGGTCATACGACCAGTATGTGACACATCCTGCTCCTGAATGCAGATTTATTTCTATTCTATTTTGTCAGATGAACATTTAGTGTATGTAATATATGCCAGGCATTGGGCTGGAAAATAATATGGAGCCCCAGACCTGCATGACCTCTAGGTTTAGTGCAATCTTTTTTAAACTAGTGCTCCTTTTGATTGAAGTAAGAGTCCTAAGCCTTTCTCTTTTAAAATAAGGAACTTGGACTAGTATCTGTATATCCCTACCTACCACCTAGAAAAATATTCCCAAAATATTCCATTGACTTTCTGTTATTTGTATTATCAAAACAATAGGTTTTTCCTGATTTTCCAGATTTAATATTACAATATTGAATATGATCTTTCAAATGCCACATGTACAAGATTCTGTAGTCTCTGTTCCCTGCCATTGAAACTCACTAGTCTACTCTGATACCATGCCTAGCCCTTCCATAGGGATTTTACCACCAGAAAAAGAAACCATCATGAAGTGGCTGTATGAGTGATTTAATTGTACAGATTACTGCATACCGTTCCAATAAAAACAGAGGTGACGCCACGTTACCTGAATTATGGACTATTTCCCAACCCCCCCCAAAACACCATAAGATCGGGAATCCAAAAAATTGCTTTGGCATGCACTATAACTTGTGGATTATTAGCCTTTTGATTTATGTCTTGATTAGGCTAATATTTACATTAATCATAGTTTTCCTAAGCACATACCACAGGACAGAGTGGAAAATATCCAGAAAAATCACATAAGGGCGGAGCTTACCAATTTAGGGTTAAACAAGGGCAGTGGGAAGCTTTGATGATAATATACATATAGATATTATTTATCACGTATGGATAGTAATGAACTACATAGCACTGTTACATCTTGGCTCTAGTTTTATAAAAGTGTTTCAAACATTTTTTTCACACATGCATGGGGGTGGATTTTTCTCTCCCCTCTCCATGTATTTTGAACTATTGGTGCACTGAATCACATTAAATTGAAATGGTCTGTTTACATATCTATCTCCCTAATAGATGGTAAATTTCTTATAGGCAGAGACTGTGTCCTATTCATCTTTGTGTCCTTAGTACCAGCCAGGCACATAGTAGGTGTGCAATAAAGAGCAAATTTCTTACGTAGAACTATTTGCAAAACTGAAGTAGATTGGATGTTTGTCAAAAACCTCAGCAAAATTTAGACATCCCATACATTTCTAAAAAGTAAGACATAAACGATGTCTAAAACTTACATGTACTATTATAGTAACGTTTAAGAAACTGTCAGACTGTCTAGGTAAAAAATAATAATTTTTAAAAAATTGAACCAAAGTAGGAGAACATCAGCTGTCATCCATTTGCAGAATCACCATTATCCATCAGCAATCTCAGTAGTTTTATTAGTGTCTGACTTTATTGATCCTTTATTACAATAGAGTAAGTGAGATTGAAGCTGACGGATTGTTAACTGGATCAGGTAATCTTCTGGCTCTGGTTTTGGCAACCTTGCTAAGTGTCTTTGTGCACTGTGGACTGTGGGAGGCTCTTAGTGAAATTGCAAGCTATTGGATTAATGGCAGAGCATCATGAGCACATTAAGAATGTCTTTTTAGAGAAATAAAATGTGAAAATGACTATAAAGTAGAAAGTGTCAAAAAAAAAAAAAGATCATCATAGTGCCTCTTAGGAAAGATAGCCATATTTTACATAAATAATGCGACGGTAGCTTAGCCTTCTCTGAAGGTTCTTCAGAGATCTCCCAGATTTACATATTACGGAGATGTGTTCATGCTACAAAATTAACACACTGATAATGGATGTTGAGAGGATTAATAATAGCCAAAAGAGCTTTATATTAGAAGTAGCTTAAACAAGATAATGACATAAAAGTACTTTTGTCCCCAAACTGGCTTTTCTGGTTGTTCACTGCCTCCGAACAATGCTGCCTTTTGTAAACTATTTCACCGTAGACTGACTGAAGTCTGAAACGTAAGTTCTCATGTTTCTACGCAGAGAGGTGAGGGACGAACTGGTACTGCAAAGTTTGTTCCTAAGACTCAGTAGAAAACTAATTTAGCTGCTACTAGAGAATTATGGGCGTTAGGGTTAAAAAGGACTGTGAATTAAGTCGTTGAAATTACCATATCCAAAATTTGCTGGGAAGAAAGTATTTTTCTTTGTTGAAAACGAGTTTTTAAAAACCCCTCTTCCTAGCAATACATTAAAATTATGTCTTTATTTTTGTATGTTACATGGTTAACTCTGTTTTCAGGGTTTTTGTGAAAAGCAGGATGATGAAAAGTGACAAAATAGGCCATTTTCTGTTTTTGTGTTCTCTTTGAGAAATTTAGTAGGCATGAAGTGTGTATATTTAAAATTTTTATGGTCAGTTTGAAATTCAGAACTCAAGCTTTACTGAAGATGAAACCAGCAATAAGATTGCGGAATGTTTTTCTCCTGACACAGGATCTCTGTGAATAGTTTGTTTCTTCTCAAATATGGTTAGTTTATCTTTGAACAGTGTTAATGCACCTCCGATTGAAATCCTAATAATAGGGTGGAAAGTGCACGTGGTGTTTCTGAAACTTTAATGTGCATGTATATCCCCTGAGGATCTTGGTAAAAAGTGCAGGTGCTGATTGCCTAGGTCTGGGGTAGGGCCCAAGGTTCTGTGTTTCTAACAAGCTTCCGGGTGATGCCTATATTGCTGGTCCCTGGACCATACATTGAGTAGCAAGGATGTAGAGTCTGGTCACTAAACCTCAAAGTAACATATATTTGTGAATTGCAATTATAAAGTTATTTTCACGTATGGGTTTATTGGGATCAGTGAATGTTTGCCAGCCAAGAAATAGATGACATTGATGGGGATTCAACAAACGCTAGAATGAAGTCTGTGGGTTTGATAGCTTTATACTGGTCTCAGTGGGCTGTTGATTTCTACTTAAATAAGATTTTGATGATGTACTTAGTGAATTTTAAGAAGTTGAGGGTTTAGGCTAAGGTGGGAAAAATGTACCAATGCACTCAGTTGTTTTAAAAAATACAGATTCCGTAATCGAAATCATTTCTGTGTTCCATCTTGTGCAGCTATGTATTACAAATGTTCTCTCCCCCCCTTCATGCAGAGTATGATCTCTTCCATTGTGAACAGCACTTACTATGCAAATGTCTCAGCAGCAAAATGTCAAGAATTTGGAAGGTGGTACAAACATTTCAAGAAGACAAAAGATATGATGGGTAAGCAAAAAACCGTTGCAGCGGTGGTAGCTACATACCATTACGTGTCATTTAGGGGTTTATCAAAGTCACATCTACAGCCAGGTCTTTTGATTGCCCAATTAGAGATCAATTTAGAATGTTTCTTTGGGGGTGGGGAGTGGGTATGACTATAATGAGATAATTAAATTCAATAAATGTTTGTGTTTAAATCAGCCAAACTGACTTGGTTGTCAGACATGCAGGAAATCGAGGTGTGAGGAGGGGAGCTGTCATTTTTTAACATCTCAGTGAAGACCTAACCAGGCCTTGAATAACTAATATTAGCTGTGATTTCTCTCAGAGATAAGTCATGCTTTTAGGTTTCTGCTTTTTGTTTGAGAGAAAGGGAAAGTGCCTATTTTTAAGGAAACTCAGCTGTATTAAACTTATTAAATTAAGCTGTATTTTTAGAGTCTCCACAGTTGAGACCAAGTGATTTTTGTAGCTGTATCTCTCAGCCCCCATAGACAGGCACTTTGGTGAGCACACTGCTTTACCGTCCATACCAGAAAAATCAGTGCACCATTTCTAAACTTCTAATTCCAGTGTAGCATCCTATCTTAACATGTAACTTCAGGTCAATATGTGTTATGCAGGAAATACATTAAAATTATCTGCAGTGTAAAATGACAGATAAAAGTTGTATGTTGTACCTAAGCATTTAGATTACGGCATTTTCTCCTTATTGAGATTATTAGTGTTCACAACAGCAAACACTGTGATTAAGGTTAATGTTTTAATTTCTATTAATGTTTTCTTTCACATACTTGTAGCTTCCGTATTTTAAAATAATATAGGAATGGGATGTTTAATATGCATAGTATTATGGCCCATTTTAAATCTATTTCTGTTTACCTCCATTACATTCATTTAATAATAACAACAATAATTTTTCCTAAAGATTTTAAGAAACAAGAGAAGCCGAATTTTGAGCATGTTTTAGCTTTTAATATTTGAAGAAAAACCATCCATCTACCAAAACAGATTCTTTGCCTTTTATAGCTTAGGGCTGTAATGAAGACAATGCATCATTTTTGGAATAATTGCTTGAATTACTATTCTGTGTGAATGGCCCACTTGGGCTGATATCACGGGTAGAAATGGAAGGTTTCTTCCCCAATTCTTAGTTATATTCTGCATATATCAGTGACAATAACAATATGAAAAGTTCCTCTAAATATAAAACCTGCATATTTAATGATAAGAGAAATGATGATTAAAATCAAATCAGAGTCTTTCCATGGGAAGTCAGTGTCAATCTGGAAAAACCTAAACACATGCAGCTCCATGCTCAGCCTTGCCAGTCAAGAGCATCAAGCCAGTTTCCTTCTCATAGCAGCAAAGCATTTACACCCTTAGAGCTGATGTTCAGCCAGTCCACCTGAGGGATCTAGCTAAGGGAGAAGCATTCACCTTGGGTAGGTGGGAGTAAATTGCAAAATCTTGACAGCATCATCATTGTACCAGCTCAGTGTTCCACCCCTTCCTTGTAAGGTTGTCTTTAGTATCTGATGATAGCCATAGCTTCTTGAAAAAGTATTTTGGTCTTAGCAACAGTGGGTATACTCTGAATATACTGGCTTACTGTATAATAAATCTACTTGCTTTATTTGAAAAAATATTTACAGATACACCTGCTACCCATGATGGTTAGAATTAAATGAAACAAGCCATATAAGATACTCAGCACAGCGTTCAATATACACTCAGTTATTACTTATCGTTATGCCTTTTGATTTCTTTATTATATTGACTACATCTTTATATTCACTGCTAGGTAAAAGTTTAATCTAGAACATTTAATGTCACCTTTTTTCTTTTACACCTTTTGCCTAGAGTACTAAAGTTAATATGTATCATGAAAAAAATATTTGTAAATTTCTTTAGTTGCTTATTATCATAAGCTTATTTTCTTAACTCACCGTTTCTTGTTGCCATTAAGCAAATGGTGTTCTTCTAGCAGCCATTTTAAAATAAACATCATGGCTTATGAGCCCTCTCGGGGTAATAAGTGAGAGTGAATAACTAAGCACAAAGAATTTGAATGTAATTGATTTTATGTCTTAAATTTAAACCACATTTTTAAAAATGAAATCAAAGGTGTTGTCCTACTTTCAAAGTGTGTGGAATTGTTCAGAAGAGGAAAAGAAAAAGCCCGGTGAGTTCGATCTTGAAATGGTCTTGGTTTCGTTGGATCTTTGGTGTGCCCTGTGTCTACTGTACTGTCTCTTTTTAGTTAGGAAGTGATCAGCAATCCTTATCAATGCCCATCATTGTTGGCTGAATACTGTTTTACTTTGTGTCCACTTTAGTTGAAATGGATAGTCTGTCTGAACTATCCCAGCAAGGTGCCAATCACGTCAATTTTGGCCAGCAGCCGGTCCCAGGGAACACAGCGGAGCAGCCTCCATCCCCCGCACAGCTCTCCCATGGCAGCCAGCCCTCTGTCCGGACCCCTCTTCCGAACCTGCACCCTGGGCTTGTGTCAACGCCTATCAGTCCTCAATTGGTCAACCAGCAGCTGGTGATGGCTCAGCTGCTGAACCAGCAGTATGCAGTGAATAGACTTCTAGCCCAGCAGTCCTTAAACCAACAATACTTGAACCACCCTCCCCCTGTCAGTAGATCTATGAATAAACCTTTGGAGCAACAGGTTTCAACCAACACAGAGGTGTCTTCCGAAATCTACCAGTGGGTACGTGATGAACTGAAACGAGCAGGAATCTCCCAGGCAGTATTTGCACGCGTGGCTTTTAACAGAACTCAGGTCAGTTTTGTTCTATTTGTAAATGGTTTTGCTCTCTTTTCCCTCTCCCCTCTCTTCTTTTTTTAGTCCCATCCATACTAATGTTCACTCTTTTGCTCTGCACTAACATTTTATCTTTGTCTTTATGTGATGATATTGCCTGTTCCTGGTGGTGTCTCAATTTTATTACTCCTTTTCCTATGATACACCTCCTATATCAAGGGACAGCTATGTATGGATTGATCCCAATTCAGGGGCATTGAAAAAATAAATATAAAAAATATTTCAAACTGGCATCACTTATTCTCTTATGTAATGGAATCATAAACTGTTAGTAGTAGAAGGTTTAAGAAAAGCTTCATGCCTTTGGGCAAGGCCATTGGCAGGGATTCCAGGCCTCTAGCCTAATGTCTTTTTCATGTTACCACCTCCCGTATCAAACTTAAGTATGTAAATGTCCCCTGTTGAAGTTCTTCTACAGCTTTGTTTTTTAACACCTTGGAAAGCAATTTCTGGCATTTAAATTTAAGCAGCCATTTTGCAAATATTATATGGCTTATAATATAAAATGTTTTTTAGCTTTATCCGTCATGTTAGTGTTCTTCCAAATCCCATTCTCTAGACCAGGGATCAGTAAACTTTGTTCTGTAATAGACCAGATAATAAATATTTTAGGCTCTGAGGGACATAAATTCTCTGTCACACTGGAGTAATAAGCAGCCACAGACAATAAATAAATGTGTGTAGGTGTGGTGATATTTCAGTAAAACTATTTACACAACAGGCCCGGGTAGGTCTGGCCTGCCAGTCTTAGTTTGCAGACCCATTTTTAGATTTCTCACTGAGATCTGCATATAACCCCAACATTCATACCTTTGTCCTTCTGGGCAAATTCCTGTGAAGATATTATCTGTCAGCATGGGAGATATTTAAGAGGGACATAGAGAAAAGGTGATACATGACATGAGAGAAGTCATAAGATAAAGATAGATTTTTGAGAAGCCCTGAACAAATTGATTCTGTTAAATTGTGAATGAGAGAAATTTTTTTTCTTTGTTTGGAAACTAGTGTGATATATATGGTGTTTATTTTTGGCCCTGACACACTAAAGAAACAAAAAAACATGTAACTTTGATGAGAATGAAGACGTTAAATCTTTTCAACTTTCTTGTTGCTTTCTTTTGTCAATTTATTTTTGGTTTTTGGCCTCAATCATACTTTCCTCTCATATTTAAGTTATTTTGTTACATGATTGTAAAAATAAAATTCTGGTACAGAAATAATCTAGTATTAGTTCCTTGTTGGCAGAGTTTCCATACCTAGGAGAATCCCAGCTGTGACTTATTTTTGGCTTGCCTTAACTAGATTGGGAGTTAGGAGACCTGACAAAGCCTTTAATTCAGTGTTTGTTTTCAGTTTCTTCATCTGTGTTTTTGTACATCATTTGTCTATTTTTAAAAAGGCAGTTGCATAAGGTTATGCCTCAGGTTAAAATTGTATGGTTTTACCTACTTCCATATTTTTACAGCTTAAAAAGCTGTGTTCATTATTAGCTGGTAAACCTAATACGACAGCTATATTCAGTCGGGAGATAATTATTGAAAAAAAATGAATGAATTAAAAGTCAACTTTCTAGATATTCGTGTATCTGGTAGCATTCTTTATTTTTGTAAATACAGTAACTACTAGTAGTTCTCAGCACTAAGCAAAAAAATAAATAAATAAAATAAAGGTCTCTATATAAAAGTCTAATAATGCTTGTTGAATTGAGTTAAAAGCCCAAAAAGACTTGGTGTTGTAGATCACAGCTGTAAGGGAGGATCAGTTGAGCCCAGGGATTTAAGCGTAGCCTAGGTAACATAGGGAGACCCCATCTCTACAAAAAATTTTTAAGAACTAGCTGGGTGTGGTGGTGGTACTTGCCTGTAGTCCCAGCTACTCGGGAGGCTGAGGCATGAGGATTGCTGGAGCCCAGGAGTTCAAGGCTGCAGTGACCTATAGTCGTGCCGCTGCACTTTAGCCTGGGCAACAGAGCAAGAACCTGTCTTTATTAAAAAAAAAAAAAAGCCCCAAAATACAACATAGATACAGACACAGATCACTTATATGTTTACTGTTAAGTGTTTTAAAAATTGAGCAAATGAAAGGCAGAATTTTCTCTCTTTTTATACCATATTAATCTCTTTGAAAAGGGCCATCTCTGTGGATTCATCAAAAAGAGTGAATTCATTTTTCTGAGGGTAAGCAGAGAATGAAAACCTGGTACAACTTGATACAGATACCTCTTTATTAATAACAGCCAATTTAGAAAAAAGTCATTACCAAAAAATTATTTAGAGCCGTGGGTTATAAAAGGATTTAGTTTTAAATCTTTATATTGATAATTAGCACTCATCATTAGAAATAGATGTTGGGCCATATTTGAAGCTATTTGATTTAAATAAGAGTAATTTTGTATGTATATTTAAATGTTCACTCTTTGAGAACTAGCTTTCGCACATGCATGCATGTGTGTATTTTCAGTGGTCATACTTAACCACACACACAGCTGCATTTATTTTAATGATTATGCATTCATATGAATGCATGTAGTGTGTTTATTTCAAAGTGTATGCATTTCAATAAAAGCAGGTGCAGAGTGAGTATGGTGTGAGTGTGGAGTACGAAAATACACATGCTAATGCATATGTATGGACAGGGAGCTTTGCAGAGTTAAATCGCGCATCACACGTTTGTGTGCACTTATTACAACATGCAGTTCCAACTCTAAGTTTAAAAATATTAATATAAAATGTGTACATACAAAGTTGTATGATGTGGTCAGATAAAGACATTATACCCTATCAACAGTATGTTAAAACATTAAAATAATAGGTACCACTGTTTTGAATTGAGAATTATTTTAATCATTGACAGCTCTATATAACTAAAATGCTGTGTCTTGCATTTTTCAACTCTCAATTGAGAATTTTCTCGTCATGTTAATAGGGTCCACTAAATTAAAACATAAGCCTCGCAAGACTTTCACATATGACTATTTTTTTAAGTCTATCTTTTCTGAAAATTTATGGTGAAATTTATATAATTACTTGTTTTAAGAAATTTTCCCCCTTCTGAATCGTTGGGGCATATGTTCTTTAATTGCTATTGAAGATATCAGCTTTCAGCATATGTCATTCATTCAGTTATGCCTACTTGATGTCTTTTTAATGGAAACCTATGGCTAAAAGTAATTGCCAGGGCTTCTGGATTTATACTTTTTAATTCACCTCTCTGTATTATTGCTATTTAAAGGTTGTGATAAATGAAGATATATTCTTTAGGCCTGTTGGCTTTTAAAAAAAATAAAACCCCTAGTTTAACTCTGATCCAGCTCTGTGGCTTTCCCCCCTTTTTCTCCTCCCTCCTCTTGTGTTTGGCACACTTTATTTTCCAGTAAAATAAAGAATGAAGATGGATTATTCAAAACTGATAACAGTAATGGACCATCATGTAATGTTTTATTGAATTTGAGTTCTGTAAATTATGTGGTGGAGAGAAATTTGCCTGCTTAAGTATAACAGAAATTGCTACTGTGTTCCTATAATTCTTCACAGGGTAATTTAAGAAAAGTCCACTATCCATATCACTATTGAATAAAAGGTAAAAAGGTGCTATTACCCCAACATGACAGCTCTCGATTAGCCTACCAAACGACAGAGATAAATGTGCCTACTTACAACTTACTTGGCACGACTCCAGGGTAGTGGGTGGAGTTTGAAAATCGTCTTTCACCTGAACATGTGATTAAAAATTCACCAAACAGCAGAGGCAGGTAGCCTTGAAGAGTGTTCTATGTATTTTCTGTTTTGGAGGGAGGTTTCATCAAATCGTATTTTCTTTCTGAGGGCTTTGAAGTTCCATGAAGCTGATAAAATCTATTTGAATCAGTGATTATGTTCAAAGAGGAGACAAACGGGAGGCCAGACAGGCTTTTTGTTCAGATTGGCAGTCTCTTTCGCTTATCTGCTGTTTTAAAGAATTCATAATTAGCTTTTGGAAGTACTGATAATATTTATTGAAGGTTTTTTTCTTTCTTTTACAATTACTAATGAATTTTACTTGTAGTAACTTGTAAACTCTTTTTGAAATGTTAAAAAAATCTAGGAATTCATCAGTAAATTCATTCTTTAGTTGAAAAAAATGAGAGTTCTCACTTAACCACTATGTAATGACAATGCAAAATAATTTTAAGTTTTCATATATACAGCACACATATAATTACTTGTACCATGTGAAGTCCCAATGAAAGGCAGCTTCTTACTTCCAATAAAATTAAACATGAGATGCTAGTAACTTCCTACATAACATACAAGTTCTCAAGTTATTTTCAGAAACAAGAGTGAATAACAATTTGGTTAAATTTAGTTCAAATTTATTGAGCACCTATGATGCAACATATTGATATGTTTTACTCCTGGTGTTAAGTATATTTTATGGCATAACAAGCAAGGTACATTATGGCCTTGACATACTATTTTTTAGCATGAAGGAGAAGTTTTGGTAAGAGGTCCCTCTTACTATGCACTATGGGAGATTACTACAAATGACCTTGGCAATTCTGTACTATACATTCAACTATAGGAAATAGGCAGTGTGGGCCACACACATCTTGAATCCTTAGATGCAGCCATTCAAGTAATAATGATCTGAACAGGACAGGAACGTAGATTCCCATGTCTGGATTCTGAAAGCAGTGATTTTTGCATCCAGAATTATTCAAAAGTGACTGAATTTTTTTTTTTCTTTTTGTAATTAACACTGATCAAAATGTTTTCTAACAATATTTTCAAGCGTTTCCACCAGGGGGCACTCCCCTCATTGAAAGCTCTGGGCCAAAAGCAAAAAAAAACCTGAAGGTTTTTAAAAATACCTGAGACTGTCTACACTGGCTAAAGCTCTTTGAGTGTTCCAGGGTTTGAAACATTGCTTCAGACCATCATGTTTCAGGCAAAAAACAGCACTTGTTCCAGTAGAATAATTAATTTAAGTGGAAATAAAATGCTTTGCCTCTAAAACACTTGTATGCTCAAATGGGAGGTCACACCAACATCGAAATATGGATAGAGAACTTATTAAACTCTCTCCTAAGGGACATGCTATCTTCTGTAAGCTGTACAGGGATAACTTAGTTTCATGTTAGCAAGGCTTGAGAAAGAATATATTGTGTATTTTTTCATGTATTTGGTTTTCTCATTATAGGTCTTTGCTGACTCAGGAAACATTTTTGATAGAAATATATGATGTATTACTATGTTATTTAAGATTTTTAAATGTCTTATTTCAAGTTACCCAAACATAATAACATCCTAAATATTTATAGGATATCTTTGGCCCTCATCTATTTTTTTTCATTGATAAACAGTTAGTGTAGATGAACATTTCACAAAATGCCACATCACTTTTTATTGAAGGCCCACCATGTTGCTAATAGTTACCGTTAGAATTTACCCCTGGGAAACATATCTTGTTCTTAAGTTTCTGTCACCTGTTTGTGAATTTTTCCTTTTGTGATTCAATACACATAATCCATTTAGTGAACAGTTATCAAACATTGTTGTGGTAGGCATTGTACTGGGATGACAAAATGAATATTAGATTATACTCAAGGAATTTATAACGTTGTATTTATGTATACTGAGTGTTTGTATCTATCTTCCTATTTCTGTGTATTTGATACCTATTGCTTTGCCAAGAGCATTTTTTTTTATTGCGGCATATTATGGGGGTACAAATGTTAAGGTTACGTACATTGCCCTTGCCCCCCTCCCCCCCTTCCCAGTTCTTGATACATAGAACCTTGTACCAAACAGTAGACAATACACTGGCTTCTCAAGCAACATATGGAGCGGACACAAATTCCCTAGCGTGGTGTCTGCCACGTGAAAGACATGTGGTCGTGTGTTAGTTCTCATTTCTCTTCCGCACTCCCGCTCCTCTTCCTTCAGCAGTCAGCAGTCTCAGGGCTGGAGTGAACCAGGTGAGCAGAAGTCAGAGGCTGGTGTTAAAACAGTCCGGGAGATGGTTCTGCCCATCCCTAGCATAAAATGGGAGCACAGGGAGCTAAAGTGACATAGAGCAACCCCTCCCCAGTGTTGGTCCTACACTGTGTGACTTCATTATTTGATTTGGAGCAAGACCATCCCAGGAAAACAAATTCTGTGTATTTATATTTAAATGTTGAGACACTTTCCAAAGGTCCTTTGGAAATTAAATCTGTATACTTAACCATTTGCTTATAGCTCAGAGCAGTAAATGAGACATGGTCTCTGTCCTGAAAGAGCTCTCAGTCTTATTGGGGCCTGGCAGGGGCGTCGGGAGATGGAGTTTGGCAGGTAAACCACTAACACAATGTGATACGTCCCCAAACACCGAGGGAGCATGATCCATAATTAATTCTCCTAAGGGAAGGAGTCTGCATGGGGAGGCGACATTTGAGAACTGAGCTGGGTCTAGAACAATCTTGTCAGGTGGAAATGAGCAAACGCTCAGCTCCCAGGTTGCAGTTGCCTCAGGTGTAAAGTTCCCTTGGTTGTTCAGCATCGCAGGGCAGATAAGGACAAAGAAGGGGTGATAGATAGAATATGACCTGCACCCGCAACTCGAGAGAGCAAGGAGGGTCGGGAGGAGAAGCCACTGTTGGGAGAGAGAATTCACGAATTGGTCAGGAGAGACACGAGTATGCCAGGTGATCTCAAGGGTCCTTCCTCAAGCTGGTGAGGCTGACGGAGGGTCTGTGCCACCCTTTGAAAAAGGATGAGATGCATCTCTCAAAGAACCCTCCAGACACCTAAATAACCCCGGGAGACACTTCTGATGCTCTTCAGGGAGACGGCTGGGTATGGGGGCGGATGTTGCAGTCATGGTCAGTGAGATCCTTGGTGCTTTCCTGCAGGTCTGAAGCCACACACAGCTGCCCTCACCCTCAGAGCTGCGGCCCCCCTAAAACCATGCCCTGAGCTCACGTCCTCTGGCTCCCGACATGTGGCCATAAAGAGACAGCTTATTGCTAAAAACTACCCAACAGGGAGAACTCAGGTCTATCATGGCTTCTGGCTGTGTCATAACAGATTTTTAAGTCCATTATCCTGAATGTCAGTCTCAAAAGCATTCCCAAAATGTCATTGGTTCCCTCAGCTGCAGTCCCCAACCCCCAGGCCACAGAGCTCCCTCGCACCCCCACCCCACCATCTATGGAAAAATTGTCTTCCATGAAACCTAGGAAACAGGGGGCAGGAAGCACACACAGCAGGAGGTGAGCAGCAAGGGAGCTTCAGCTGTATTCACAGCCGATGCCCAGTGCTGGCATCTCTGCCCGAGCTCCGCCTTCCACACCCCCCCATGTGCCCTGTGGAAAAATTGTCTTTCATGAAACCGGTCCCTGGTGCCAAAAAGGTTGGGGACTGCTGGCCTATAGGACCCTGTGACCCTTGACTTTATTGAAACACTTTCTCAGTTTGCCAGAGGATCCTGCATTGAGCTACACCACAACAGCTTTTATAGTATAGTGTAGGGTAGTTCTGATCTTTCTAACAAAGTACTGTCCTTTGAGCAGAAAGAAAAACAAAACACAACACCTCTAGTCCATGCAAGAGACTTCACCTAGTGCTTTAGTTTAAATTATCCCTCTACACAATGTTTTGGCTCCTAAGTGCCCAGCCTCTGATGGGGTGACACAGACAGCTTCCTCCCAGCTTTCCTCCCCTTCCTGCCTCTCTGCAGAACCACATCTGGGATGCAGGGGTGGGTCTGTGGTTTGTGTCCCCATGACAGAGGGATGGGCCCTTGGCTCTGTGAGGTGGTTCTGATCCTCCCTGGTCTCTATCAGAGGCCTAGCCAGACTCCAAGCCTCAGACTTCATGGAGGTGGGGACATGGGGAGCCCTGGAGGTCTGAAGGCAGGAGGGGCTCTAGCCTTTGGTGGGCAGGTGGTGCTGTTTATTTTGCAAAGCCCAGATGAGGCCTGTGCTGGGTGGTCTGTGACGGAGACCACACCCAGTCCTGTGCCAAACCAGGAGTCGCCTGGCCCCCGCAGCGGGCTCCAGGGGGGCTCAGAAGCCCCTTGTTACCTAGGGGTAGGGGCGTCTGAGCTGCACTTCTAGGCTTCCTAAATGGGCCCCTTCACTCCCCCTCCCCCTCTACAGTCCACCTCGAAACCCCTGGGGTCTAGCCAGGGCACACCAAGACCAGACTGGTTCTGGTTGTGGCCCTGAGGAGATGTCCTGGCACTCCTGAGAAGCAGAAGGTGCCAGAGGCTGCGGGGAAGTCTGAATGCTATCTGGGGGGAGGCCCCTGCCCCAGCCCCACCTCCCAGTGCTGGATCATGTGACAAATAAACAGAGTCTATACTTAACACATCAGCAAAGCTGGGTCACATGCACAAAAAAAGGAGGGGAGTGGCCTTAATAACTGGAAAAAAATCATCGAAATGATCACACTGACTCTGCTGTGTGTCACACTCGTGCTTCAGAGTCCTGCGTGGGGCCTTTGAAGGTCCGAATCCTGCTCCTAGCAATGAGCCCTTCCTTCTCAGAAGCTGGTCTCACAGTGACAGCACTGCTCTGCCCCCGCTGTGACCTTTGTCAGATGGCCAGCTCAGTTACGAATATGCTCTGTTGACATTTCTGAACGCTGCCCTGGGCCAGCCCCTAGGCCAAATGCTAAGAAGACAAAAGTGGGTACAGCAGGGCCTGGCCTGGGAACTCAGTCTCCAGGGCAGACAGACACATGCAACTAACTGTAATTACAGTAATTACTAGTTTGGGTTTACCGCCTGTGCGCCAAAATTTTTACACTAATGATCTCTATTCCTCTTAACGACTCAGGGTGGGGTGGGGGTGTGAGTGAATCTCTAAAGTTTCACGGGAAAAGCGAAGCTCAGAGCAGTCAAGGCCACCCACCCAGTGAGTGGCAGAACCTAGATTCAAGTGCGAGGCTGCCCTACCGCCCTGCCCCGCCTCCAGCTCTATGCTTCGGGTATTGTAAGGGTCTCTCCGCAGACGTTGAGGTCTGTGGGGGAGCCCGAGTCAGGGTCAGCTGGCATTCTCAGTCACAGTCCAACCTGGACTGTGAAAAGAAAAAAAAAGAAAGAAAATGGACTAAGACAGAGTCCTTGGATGCTATCCTGAAGGAGGTCCTGGGCACAGAGCAGGACAGAGAACAGACCTGGGCAGAGAGGAAAACAGAAAACATTGAACACAGCTTGCATACAGATTTCTGTCCCCTCCTCACTCCTAGAAATTTGGATTAATTGTATTACTTCTTCCTTCCTCTAGGACCTGCAAGGTCTCCCACTGCCTATAGCACCAAGTTCAATCTTCCTAGCATTTCAGGAGTCTTAGCCTTTCCCCCTAAGTCCCTGAAGGGATCCACTGTTCTGAGCAAACAAGACTCTGAGACAAACAACTAATTTGTTGTAACTCAATCCAGCCTCAGGGCCTTCGCTTATGCTATTCCCTTAGACGGTCATGGAACTAGAGCTTGAAAGGCCTTTAGGGGGATCGTGCTTACCCCCCTGTTGCCCAGACAGGAAACCTCAGACTTGGCAAGAGGAAAAGACACACTTAAAGCCTTTTCTCCAGCTTGCCAGCCCTCCCCGGCCTGTAAGGCCAGCCACGGTCTCTGCCAGGAAGCCATCAAGGGCTACCCAGCCTGCGCTTAGACTGAAGCCCCAGTTCTCTCCTTTTGTCACTGACTGCCTTCTAGTCGCCGCCCGTCACTGAGTCCCTTTTCCCTGACCAGAATACAGGTTTCTTTTCTCTTAGCTTTCCCTTCAGCACGATGTTGGGAACGTGAGCACAGTAATTTTCTTTCAAAATTACGTCCTTTGACTATAGTTCAACAGTTTAACCATAGTTATTAAATAACTAAAGATCTGCCTAGTTTAGTACTTGTGGTATAACGGGGGAAAACCGCAGGCTTTGAGATCAGATGGCCTGGGTTTGTTTATACTTTTTTAAAAATAAATCTTTGTTGAATTTACTCTGTTTAAAGAAAATCTTCATGCAGCTGGAAGTGTCACACACAGATTGGGGATCAAATGTCCTGTAGAATGGTGGTAGAATGAGGGCCTTTCTGACGGACGTTTAGACGACTTCTGCGTTTTGCACCACTTACTCTAAGCCACAATAGCACTGGGACAAAATTAACTTCTATATAATGTTTTAGGCTTTTTAAATTAAAATCAGGATTACCAAATATCTTTTTCTCTCGCTTTGCTGTTTTCACCTGGAGTCCCTGGGTGAATTTCAAGAAGCCCGTGAATTCCTGTAAACAGCACATACAATGTTGTGTTTTGGTTTTCATATGCAGTTGGGGGGTCAACAGTTATTATCAAATTCTTAAAAGGATCCACGATACCATAAAGATTAAGACCCAGGAGTCTAGGATGTGGTTTCGCAACTCAAAACTCTAAACCAGGGTGCAGCCTCAAAATCATCTGTGGAGCTTTTTAAACCAGAGGTGCCAGCCCCACTGTGAGGAACACTGGCTCTGTAGGATGGCAAGGAGCCCAAGAATCTGTACCTTTAAAAAAGCTCTCAAGGTGACTTGGAAATCAGCCAGAGGCTGAAACTCATGGTCTTTGGCAGTGGTTCTCGTGGTACGGTCCCTGGACCTGCAGCTTCAGCATCACCTGGGAACTCGTTAGAAACACAAATTCTCCAGCTCCATCCCCATCTTGGTAAATCAAAACCTCTGGGAGTGGGCCCAGCAGTCGGGATTTTAAGCAGTCCTCCAGGTGATTCTCATGCAGTCTGCACATGAAAAGCCACTGGTCTCAGGTGTCCTCTGACCCCTAGGACTCTCATCTTGGCCAATTAAACCAAAGCAAGTTCATCTGTATGTGTTGGGGCTCAGCAGGCATGAGCCTGGAGTGCTGTCATGGAGGAGGCTGTGTCTCTGATGAAGTTCCTTCTCCTGTGGGCCGAATCCCTGCCCCTTGAATCACTCACTGGTACTTCCGACCGAGACGTCTCTCCTGGCTCCTTGAAGGTGACAGGCCTTTGACTCTCAAGCCAGTGTGAGGCATGCTCAGTGTGCCTGTGGTGCTTTCCATGTCCCCTTGCTCTGGCCGTCAAGCCGGGCACAGGGGCAGAAGGCGTGGGGCACAGCCACAGGGTTTTATCCACCCTCTGCCCAACCTTTCTTGCCCTGATTATTTCCCTGGTACAAGCTCCTGGCCTCCCTGGTTTGGTTGCAGCGGTTCCAGTGGTGCTATTCTCATTCAACACGGCCCTGGAATGACAGCCGCCTGAGGAATCTGAGGGTTGAGCATGCCCTGAAGCAATGAAGCAGCCCAGCCGCATCTGCATCTGCGCTACAACTCCACAGGCAAAGGCGACTTGTGCCAGCTTGTTGAAAGGAGGCAGATGCCTGTTACAGGGTATGGAAGCAGAGACTTTATGGTCCATTTAAGGACTATTAAGCAAATTCATGTTTGTCTCATTCCTCTTTGAAATGTAACTGTCCCCTGGAGCCACGGACTGTGCACAGTTTTTCATCTGCCGGCTGACCGACCCGTACAGCTCCCTGTCTGGGCCTGACACGGCAGCGCTGCCCAGCACGCAGGCAGGCCCGGACGGCGACAGCATGCTTCCACGCCCGGCGCAGAGCTCAGCTCATTCTCACAGTCATCGCTCTTGTATTAGTCAGGGTGCTCCAGAGAAACAACCAATGGACAGGAAAAATAAAGAGATTTATTTGAAGGAACTTGCTCATGCCACCAGGGAGGCTGGCACGTCCCCCACCTGCAGGGTGGGCCAGCAGGCTGGAGACCTGAGACTGAAGGCAGAATTCTCTTACCTGGGGGAGGGTCGGCCTTCTGTTCTATTCAGGCCTTCGGTTGATTGGATAAGGCCAACCCCGATGTGGAAGGCGATTTCCAGTCCACCTATTTACACATAATTCTCATCCAAAAACACCATCACAGAAACATCCAGAATATTTGCCCAAGTGTCTGGGCACTGTGGCCCACCAATGGTTCATTTTGACACGTAAGAAGAACCATCACACCAAGGCACAGGTGGATAAATCTAAGCCGGAGAACAAAGGTGATGTTACCCACCTGTCTCACATCCCCATGTGCAAAGAAGACAGTATCTGTGCAGTATTTGGGGACATAGAAACCAGACTGGCCCCGCTCACATGCCTGGCCTGGGGCGCAGCCACCCTGGGCCTCCTCTGCTGACCTGAGGGGTAAGGGGATCAGTACCTCAGGACACCTGGGGCCTGTTTGCAGCTTTGTGCCAAAGATTTTTCCTGGTTAGTCCACAGTCTAGTAGCTGAGCTGGAAACCACCCTCTCCATGGCCTCTTTCCACAGCAGGTGGCCTCTCTGCTGGCACCGGATCTGCAGAGCCAAGACAGAACCTGAGGCTCCCTTGGGTGACCGTCAAACCCAGAGGGGACTTTCCTCCTTCAGAGTAGAATCAGACACACCCTGCATGAGTCCGGAGGTGTGGGAGCCACGTGTATGAGTGCATATGTATGTGTGTGTCTGTGCATGTGTAGCTGCTATCTTCTGTTTTTTATGAGCACGGAGTATTAAAAAGATTCCTTTGAATGGATACCCCAAATATGAGTGACTCTGAGCCCCTACCAGCACGAGGCAGACCCTTGGTCCCCTGAACTCTGTGTTTGAGCTCTTGGATATTTTTCTAGGTGTCTCCAAAAGGGGACCCAATGACTTCCCAAGCCCATTGGTCCACCACAGATGCCTTGGCACTCCCGGGTTTTTCTCCCACCCTGGCTCCCACAGCCAGTGCCCACTGCTCTCCAGGTTGCCTGAAGGACTCTCAGTGATGTGGCCACCTGAAAGCCACCAAGACCCACTCCCTGTGGCCAGGGCAATGATGGTGCTAGGCTCTGCCTCTGACAAGGGAGGGAAGTGCTATTCCCACCTGCCTCCCACCAAGCCCCTTATGAAAACAGCCCCTCAGCCTCCCCGGCCCTCCACTCAGCCTGTACGTGGCCAGGAGACCTGCACATCTCCACCTGGGCTTGCAGATGTCCTCCACAGACGTGCAGAGCTCCAGCTTGTGGAGGGGTGATGAGGATATAGCTTAGTGACAATATACACTTACACATTTCAACTGCTAATTGTGATGTACTGATTGGGCAGTGTTTATACTATTTTTATCTTTTAGAATGAGTTCTTTTACTTCGAAATAATGTTATGCAATTATCTGTTAGCATGTGTGTGGTGTTTATGTACTTTCATATTCCTTAAGAAAAAGCTTCAGCAAAAACCACAGAATGTCCAGTGCAGTGATCACCTTCACCCCAGGAACAAACAACAGCCAAGGCCCAGGACTGTCACCCTTCCTACACACTTTTCTCTTCCCTTCCTTCCACGCTGCCCTCCCCATCCCCCACCCCGGCCACCTCACACCCCACACAAATTCCCAGCAGCTTTGGCGACACAATTCAGACACATCCGTACACAACCCTTTATGAGTTATAACTTTACAGTTTTCCCCAAGAACAATGGTCACAATATATTTGTGGGCCTCAAGGGCTCTTTTTGCTAAGCAAGGAAAGAAGAAAGGAAGGGAGGGAAGGAAGGAGAGAAGAGAGAATGGAACAGAGGGAGGGAGGGAGGGACAGAGGAAAGGAGAAAAGGAAAGGATCTTCCGTAAGGGGTAATTGAAACCTCCACCTCTGATGTCACAAGCTGCTGCAACCTTGCAACCCCTTCCCCAATCAGGGAAGTGCTAAGTTCTTAGGGTTCAGCTGGAGGGGGAGACCCTGCACACAGGTATGAGCACACAGGCATGAGCATGCAGGCGTGTGGTGCCAGCACGGCGTGTGAGTGTCATGTGTGCTGAAATTGTGCACAGCTGTATGGGTGTGTCCATCCCTGCCCTGCTCAGGCTGCCAGCTGTGCCTAAAATACCCCTCCCCCACCATTTCACCTCTGTGACCTTCAAAGCCCAGAGCTTTATCTGACCCCCCTCCTTCTGTTGCCATCACTTTCTGTCATTTGTTGGGACCTTAAGACAAGGGAGGACCTATTCCTGAGCCAATTAAAAGGGATGTTGTAAAAGGCAGAACAGAGTAGGGGGTTGGAGGGGCCTCTGCTGGGAATTACGGGGAAGAAACAGCCGGAACCAGGACTCTGGCAGGCAGGATGACCATCTTGTGATGGGCACCTCGTGATGGGGCACAGGGGGGCCAGCTCTCAGGCAGAGAGAACAAGTTTGTTTTTGCCTTTTTTGTTTTTTGCCTCTAGCTTTGCATGGACAATATTTTTGTCTTGTTATACACTGATTTTTCCCTCCCTAAGGGTAAGGATAAGGCAGAGAAGTTTCTCAAGAAATATTCTCAAGTGAGTATGAATCAATGAATAATTTTCCAGAACTTGGAGGCTTTCCAGGGACTGTGAGCCCCAGGAATCTGACACGTGGAATCTTACAAAGTGAAATGGAATCCCTGAGTCCAGGCTGCAGAGGAAGCAATAACATTTTCCAGCGTAGATTCTACGTGGCCTTGGCTGGGCCACAGGCAAACGAGGTAGCAGCTGGGTCTGGCACCTGCAGCAAAGCCAGTGAGACTCCACAGCGTCATCCGAAGGAAGGTCTCTTAGATGACCCTCTGGATCTGATTTCTCGCTGCATCAGGTTTTCTGAGGCTTGAAGATCAAATACTGAGATTATGGGTGATTTCGACTTTTTTCTCTACAGTTTTATGGATTTTATAAACGTTTGCTCTAGTCAGGGTGTTTCACCAGCCCCCTCTTCCGTGGCACCTCCAGTCTCTTCTCTGCACTTCTGGCTCTTCTTCGGGTGTTTGCTAATGTCCAGGGCCACCATCCAAAGGCACCTGGCCTCAGCGTGAGGGGAGGTTGGAGAAAACCTGAGGCCCATTTGTCCAGCCCGGCTGCAGCCCAGATGAGGGGCCTTTTCATAACCTTCCTGCCCAGGCCGGGGGCCTGTTTCTAATTCTGTACCTGAAAAGGTACATGCTAGCCAAGGCTGGTCTGGTGTCCCCTGTGGAGTGACTCTAGACAAAGGTACCTGCTGCTGCCTCCAGGACCTACCTGGGGCCTGTTGTCAAATCCCCCAAGGCACTGCCGCCTTTGCCATGCACAACTGCCATCGCTGGGAAGCATCGCCGTCACTCTAGGTCACCACCATGACAGTGAACGAGGGCTCCCTGAGAGGTGCCACGGTGGCACTGTGTTCTCTGGAATCCTCAAAGCCACAGTTGCCAGGAAAGAGCTACACTTCCCACATCGTCTCAAAGCCCGGCCGCAATAACTCACGGAGCTTTAGTGAAGTCTCTCACTCTCTTTCGACTGAACTGTGGGACTCACTCGACTGTTGAGGACATGAGAGTGCTGGGCCAGGGAATAAGCCTGAACGACAGCCCGTCCACCTCAGTCACTCCTCGCCGTCGAGGGCTCAGGGCTTCTTACTGATTCAGACTGTGTCTGGGTCTCCTTGCTGAGGATGCACTGTGCCTCACATTTGAATGCCAGACAGATTTCTGGTGGCCTCCCCACCACTAACCCAGACCAGTTCACACTCACCGTCCAAGGCTTAGGGAGAGGCCTGCTCCTCCCTCCTCCCTCAGCTACTTTCAAAATCAGAAGGAACAGCTTGGGCTTTCCTTCCTCCCTTCCTTTCAGATCAAATGGCAGCGCACACTGCACTACAAAAAGGGAGAACACATGAAAACAGGTGTGAGGTCGACAGCGGGGGCTTCCCCCCACCAGCCTTCTGTATCCACCTTTGGGTCTTGTCCAGGTATGAGGCGGCCATGAACCCAAGGACCCTTTCCCAGCCTCCTGAGATGAATCTTAGTTAGCCTAATCCATCTGTGGTCATTCCTTCTTGGAAGATGATGCATTTAAGCTGACTTTTGTTAAGACCTTGATACAGACCAGGCAAACACCTTCCAGAATGAGGTGACAGCTTCTGGAAGGGAGCTAGATGGAAGCTGTGTCATCAGGGGTATGTGAGAAGATGGAGGGGCAGTGGAAATAAGCTTATAAAAACAGCTTGAGGCCAAATTGCAGAGACTAGCAAATGAATTTTTTCTTTTTTTTTTTAGACAGAGTTTTGCTTTGTAGCCCCACCTAGCTAGAGTGCAGTGGCATCATCATAGCTCACTCCAACCTCCAACCCCTGGGCTCAAGGGATCCTCCTGCCTCAGCCTCCTGAGTAGCTGGGACTACAGGTGTGCACCAGGCCTGGCAATTTTTCTATTTTTTTTTTCTTTTTGTAGATACAGGGTCTTGTTCTAGCTCAAGCTGGTCTTGAACTCCTGACTTCAAGGGATCCTCCCACCTCAGCCTCCCAAAGTCCTAGGATTACAGGAGTAAGCCACCTTGTGGGCCTTTAGTTCGGATTTTTATCAGTTTATCAGTTATGCATGCTCATAGTCAAAGGATTCCTGCCCCTGTCTCAGCTTTCCATCTCATTCTCCTTACCAAGCTTCCAGATGGTTCTCTTAGTATTTACCTCCATAACCCTAAATATTATTCTTATATTGTTATTTGATTTTCCCACTTTTAATGTCACTCATTGAATTTCTACTACAAAAGAGAATTTCACTGCCTCCTGCTGTATATAAACATACTTCCTATCCCTTCAGACAGAGTTACATTATAACTTTAGCTAGATTAATAGTTTGCATTGGCCCTATTACTACTATATCAGTGATATGCACAGCTGAATCATATAGTATAGTACAGTAAGTTTTTCTTGCTTGCTTATTTTTCCTAATATTATGTCCTAATTTGCTTTTCCTAATATTAATCATTGCCTTGTTGTTTGTTTCTTTGTTTTATTTTGTTCCTTTCAAGACGTTCAGCAACATGTAGTGTTCTACCCATTTCATCTTCCTGAGAAGTCCCCCTGGAGTCTCCAGTAGCTTCCTGAGAAAAGATGCATTACAGCAGCAATCCTTTTGGCTCCAAGGACCAGTTTCATGGAAGACGATTTTTCCATGGACCAAGGTGGAGTGAGGTGGGGTGGGGTGTCATGGGTTGGGGGAAGGTGGTTCGGAGCTCAGGTGGTGATGGGCAGCCCATGTCCTAACAGGCCCAGTACCGGTACCTAGGGTTGGAGACTATAGCATTAGAAGACGATTTTTTGATAGGTGAATATCTGGAAAAGTCTTTATTCAACCTTTGTAGTTGATTGATAGCTTGGCTGGGTATAGAAATCATTTTCCTTTAGAATTTTGAAAATATTGTTCCATTGCCTTAGAAAATGTTGCTATTGAGAAATATGAAGCCAGTTTCTCTTTTTTTTTCTTCTTTATATCCAGATCCCCACATTGCTTAGAAGCCAGTTTCATTTCTGCTTTTTTTGCATGTAACATGTTTTTTTCCTATCTCTCTGGAAGCTTTTAAATCTTTTCTTTGTCCCCACATTTCACAATAGCTGGCCTTGCTGTGGGTTTGCTTTCATCCATTGTGCTGGAATGGGCCCTTTCAATGTGGAAATTTGTCCCTCAGTCTGGGAAAATATTTTGAAATCGTTCAGTGATGGTTTCCTCTGACAGTAGGTTTTTTTTCCCCCATTCTCTGAATATGGATGGAAATACCATTTTTCCCAGAATATAACCAGTTCTTATAGTCCTAGAATGTAACCAGGGGGTGCTTTATGGGGAAAAATGAGCAAAGACACCCAGTTAAGTCTATGTGGAACACGAGGCAAAGCATAAGCTTACCCTGGAGAAGGAGTTCTGTGGTCTCCTTTCAGCCTCTGCGAAGGTCCTTATGTCAGTGAGATGTCTGGGAGGCCGCAAATCTCATCTTATCAGGGAGACTTTCCCTGAACAGCCCAAGATATCACCCCATCCATTAGTTCCTGGTATCTTACCCTACTTGATTTTACATGCCACATAGTAGGTGCTCAACGTTTGCTGAATTGGGTCAAATTGAATTATGTGGGATACAATTTTCCCATCTTTAAAATGAGGGGGTTGAATTAGAATTCTAAGGGTCCTACTAGCTCCACTGTTCAATAATTGCACTTTTATCACTGTCTTGGAAAATGATTTATAGAAGAGAATGAAATCGTATTTGTAAGTGTGTTTATCTGCCTACATTTAATGAACTGTCTACCACATGAGGGCAAGTCTTATTTGTGGGAGTGTGTGTCCATCCTGCCAAGTCAGGGGGACCCTGGCTGCTGAAGAGCCAGCCACTGAGTCCCCCAGAGATCCCTCAGGAGCTGCCAGTCACAGAGCCCACACCACCTTCAGGGGCTGAACAGAGAGGCTAGAAGAATGAGAAAAATGCCCTCCATCCAGAACAAGTTATTTCTTCCCCTCGGAACCCTTCCCCACTCCTGTCTAGTCAATTACCAAGCCTCCTCCCTCTGCTCCTGAGGCTGTGTGCCACCTGCATCCCCCTTTCCTATCGCCTACCTGGGATGGCTTTCCTCATCTCTTGCCTGGCCTCTTCGGACTGCCTCCTAGCTCTTGTCCCTCCACCTAGGTCGTCCCCCAAAACATCCTCTTCCCCAGCCACCAAAGAAATCTTCCTAAGGCACAAAGCAGACTGTGCCTTTTCCGTATTAAAAGCCTGTGGTTCCCCACACTCCCTGCCCACAGTAGGAGAGAGAATTCCCCAGACACCCACACTTTACACTTTAGTATCACGGTGGACAATGCCCACCACACTGTTGCACCATAGGAGTCCCGCTACAGGCATCCGACCCAGGCAGAAGTGCCCTTTGAAAGATGAGAAATTGTGGCCCCATGAAGCCTTGACTGGGAGGCCTGATGGAAGCCAGGCCCCTGACCCCAGCCAGCGCTCATCCCAGAGCCTGTGCCCTCCCCTAACCCTGCCTCGGAACACTACATCCAGTTACCTGCCATGAATTGGTCTCAGGCACCAGGAGCCACAGGGATGGGACAGAGACAAAAACCAAGAAAAGGTCCCTGGGGCATCACAAAGCACTGTGTTGGAAGTCAGCCATAACTGGGAGTGGCTCGCCTAGTGAAAGCGGCTGTCCATCCTCACCACGACTCCCCGGGAGGCCAGCGTGTCCGCGGCCACTGCAGGAGACGCAGTGTCGGGTGCCTGACGTCGCGCGGTTCTGCGACGCCTTGGGTGGGGGAGGGGAGAGAGGGCTGTGGCCAGGGGCTGCCCGACACTTGCGGGATGATGCGCCCGCGTGCGGTCCGTAAACAAGCAGGCAGCGCATGTTGACTGGAACACATATTGCGCCAGAGACTCACACGAGGGGTAAAAATCACATCAAGGCAGACAAGAGATTAAAACCTTTTTTTTTACGTAGTGCGTAAAACTGCCATCTGCATCAGAACTCCTGTACCCAGCGCTACAAGAAATCTGCCGATGGGTGGGGGCGCCCTCTGGTGTCACTGCTTTGTAATGTCGCCTTGTCTGAGCAGCGCCCGCACGGTTCCCTCTGCATTGTCCTCCCCGCGCGCCTTTCTGACGACTCGGTGTGCTCTGAGAGGGACACGCGGCTTCGGCTGGCACTTGGGGCCGGAGCAGCCGCTACCAGTATGTGAGCTCCTCTAGCCGAACCAAACGCTTTGTCCCTTGGCACTTTTTACACATGTACACCCTCAAAAATGATTGAGCATCCCAACATGCTGATGTGGCTTATCTCTATTGATTTATACCATGTTAGAAATGAACACTGATAATTTTTAAAATATTTAATTCATTTAAAAATAGTATTTTATATTAACATAACATTGCTATGAAAAATAACTAGACTTTTTAATGCAAAAAATTTTGTTAAAAAAACATTATTTTACACTTTCGTAAATCTCTCTTTAATATCTGGATTAGTAGAAGACAGCACCCAATTTCTTACCATATAGCATCATATAGCCTCTGGAAGACCTGTACACCTGACAGGGAAGGAGAGTGAAAAGAGCAAATATTATGAAAACAGTTTGACCACGGGACCCTCTGAAAGAGTTTTGGAAACCCCCAAGGAGCCCCAGACCACTTTGAGAACTGCTGAATTAAGAATATGAGCATACAGGCCAGGCATGGCAGCTCACACCTATAATCCTAGCACTCTAGGAGGCTGAGGCAGGAAGAGTACTTGAGGACAGGAGTTTGAGACCAGCCTGAGCAAGAGTGAGACCCCGTCTCTACTAAAAATAGAAAAATTAGCCGGGTGTGGTGGTGTGCACCTGAGGTCCCAGCTACTCAGGAGGTGGAGGAAGGAAGATCACTTCAGCCCAGGAATTTGAGGTTGTAGTGGGCTGTGATGATGCCACTACACTCTAGCCCAGGTGACAAAGGGAGACCCTGTCTCAAAAAAAAAAAAAAAAAAATACTAGAGAGCATGAGAGCCATAGGTCTGGGCACAAATCTAGAACCTAATTTTTTTTTAATGGTTATTTTTGACTTTCAAGTTCCCTATTCTTTGCTCATCCAAAGAACCTAGACTATGCTGAGATGGGCAGGGCTCCTGTGATGCTCTGTATGCAGAAGAAAGGAAGAAATGATCCCCCAAAACACAAGAGAAGTAAAAAAAATTCCATCAAGTGAGTTCCTGACCTGCAGGCCCATCACAGGCAGTGGGGTGAGCCGCTCAAGGCAGGCGTCCCAGCCACCTTCCACTTTTCAGAACATTCCTCACTCATTTTCCTGCTGAGACACCTCCTGGGGCCTGCTCCACCAGCTAACACTGTCATTTCCGGCTACTCTAGGACCTTGAGCAAAGCTGGGGACAATCACTCTTTCCTCTAAAACAAGAAAGCTGAGAAAGATATCTTAACTGTTCCAAGAAAGACATCTGTCTCTGATCCAACCCTTGCCACCCCAAAACACTGCTGGGAGGGCTTGGCCTGGATGCCCCGCTCTCTGCCCCGCTCAGCTCCTCTGCTCAACTCCTCACACCTGTAAGTTTCATTAGGCTTGAAGGAATGACTCTTTTCATGTAGTCGATAGTGGTTTTGAATGCCTTACCCTCCAGGGAAATCTCTAATCAGAGGGATTTCAGACCAGTGGAAGAGCCACCAAAGAGTACATTTTAGGGCAGGAGATTTTGGGGTGTGTTCACAGCCACCCTTACCCCACAACAGTGCTGGTTGGGATGCATGGTAGTGGCATGCTGGGCCTTGGTAAACAAGGTTTTGGAATCTGACTGATGTGGTCCTGAGACAGCTACTAAGCAGCTGTGTGACCTGGGGAAGATCTCTCTGTCTTTGTCAACTTCAGTTTCTTCATCAGTAAAACTGGACTAATAGAACCTATGTTCCCAGCTGTGGTGACATTTAGAGGTCATATATGCAAAGCATTGAGGCACTAGCCAGGGACTCAGAAGACCTGAGGCCTAGCCCCAGCTGTTTCATTTCCTGATTGTGTGTGACTGGGGCAAGTCCCTTTCATCAAGACAATGTCTTCAATGTATATCTAAACTGTCTGGTCACATATCACCTCTGTTCTTCGGTGACCCTTGCCCCAGCCATCACCATCTTTTGTCTGAATTAATGCAGGAAACTTGTAACTCATCTCCTGGCTCCTGCCCTAGACCTCCAGTCCTGATCTACTCTCTATGTAGTGACCAAAATTAACTTCTAAGTCAGATCATGTGATGTCTGCTTAAAACCCTCTAATGGGTCCCCTGTCACTCAGAACAAATCTCAAGTCCTTACAATGGCTTTATAGGCCCTACAGGATCTGCCCCATCACCTCTCTGACCTTACCTCCTGCTCCCACCGCTGTCCTGCATGCCCATGTTCCAGCCACATTGGTCTTTTCTGGTTTCTTCAAAATGCCAGACATCCTCTGACCGCAGGACCTTTGTGCCTATTGTTTGCTCTGCCTGGAAACTCTCTCCCAAATGTTACATAACTTGTTTCCTTACTTCCTTCAGGCCTTTGCTCAAAGGTCACCTTTCAGAGAGACTTTCCCCAGACACTCCATCCATTATTCTCTGGAATCTTATTCTGCTTGATTTTACTTGCCACGTCGCAGCTGCTCAGTGTTTGTTGAATTGGGTTCATTGGATTACCTGGGCTATAACTTCTCCATCTTTAAAATAAGGGAGTTGGACTAAAATTCTTAGAACTTTACTAGCTCTAATGTCCCATAACGCTGCTGATGTCCCTGTGCTGGAAAGTGATTTGTAAATGAGAATGAAATAGCATCTGTAAATATGTTTGTCTGCCTACATTGAATGAATTAACACAATGAGTAAGAGTCCTGTTACAGTCTCCTGATTCTGCATATAGAAAGAACATCACAGGAGCATGAGCCCTGAATCTAGATTCTTTGGGCAAGAAAGTAAACCTGAATGCCAAAGATATTCATTAAAAAAAGAAGAAGAAGATTCTAGATCTGTACCCCCACCTGTGGCTCACATGATCATATCCTTAATTCGTCAGTTTTCATAGTATTACGGAGCCCCTTGGGGTTACCCAAGACCCTTTCAGGGGATGCCAAAGTCAAAACAGAGACCCCACATTAGCTCAGCTCTTCCTAGACACTGGCAGTGCCCTCAGCCCCCTTCCTTGGTTCCTGGCCCTTTGCCTCCATCAGAGCAGCCAGAGTGATCTTTATAAAATGCCTCTGAACTCCATGTGCTCCTCCCTAAGGCACTTCCCAGGGCTTTCTGAGCATTTCCATGGACAAGTTCTCAGGGGTGGCAAAGAGAATGGAGTCCCTTGTCAAGCTCAATTACAAAAAGGAAGACTCTAAAAGCAAATGATGTTTATTCAGGAACGGGCACAGAGTAAACTCTGTGTGTATTCCTATTGCAATGCCTATACCCAAATAAACATCATTTTCTTTTAGAGATTCTCCCTCTCTGTTATTTAGTTTGACATAATGGTGTCAGAAGTGGGATTACCTAATTGTTCTGAGATAATTATCCTTGGCTACAAGGATCGATGACAAGAGTGGCATCAGTCTGAGGTTGGACAGTCTCTTGCTGGGCAGATGTACTTGCAGAAGTTGGTTTTTTTGTTTATTTGTTTGTTTTTTGTGAAAGGTGGTGGCTTTTGCAGAGTCTTTTATGATAGTTCTTGTTATAAGACATTTGTGTATGAGAATCCTCTTTCTATGGCATTCTCCAGCTGTTTGTCAGGGTTTTTAACACAAGTGACTCTATTTTGATTCTGACAACTTTCATGTTTCCCCCTTTTGATCAAGATCTTTCTCCAAAAGCATTGCTGATCAATTATCCTGTAGTTAGGTTTTGATTGTCCTCAGTGCCAGAATGGGCCTGTCCCAGTTTGGTCTGGTTTGGTCCCATGCCGGAGGGAAGTAATTGGCAACTATAAATCAGTGGCAAAACCCTTTTAGCCACATTTGAACAGCAAGGGAAGTTTGGAAAGAGTGGCTCTCAGGCTACATCTACCTGGAATCCATTGTTAAGTTCAATAGGCATTTGTTACTATCTCAAAGTGCTGGGCCAGCATTATTTTGTTAGGAGTTATACTTCTGTGAAAATTTAGCAAGTAACAAGATTTAAAAAGAGAAAGACAAAGTGAAATTATAATCTCAGTTTGCATAATACTTTTTTGAATTATGAACCTGGGCTTAAAGGCAACCAGTTGAATGAATCAAATGACCATAGGGAATTAGGTGACACTTATAACCATGTGGCCTGTGTGTATGTGTGTGTGTGTCTCAACTTTCCCAGATGAATTTATCCAGGTACAACATGTAGTATTAGTGATAGTAAAGACATTTTCTTATTTAATCAATAGATAATATAGAGCAATTTTATCCAGTATCCTTGACTGGGTTGAATTAAAGCAAAGAGTGATCAACAGTTATATTAGGGATGTTGCCAAAGTCACCCACTAGGTGGACTAAAGGATCTCTTAGGTCAGGTTCTGTCAAGTTACCAGTAGAAGCTACTGATTGTGAAATTTCAGTTACACCATTATGCTGCCAAGTAAAAAATGGTAGGCACTAAGAGGAGTGAGAATCTCATTGTGCTATGGAGTCTTGTTCCAATGTCTTGGGAAAAGCTGTCTACCACTGGATTCCAGGCCTGGGGCCGCTGGGTGCCTCCCCCTGGGAAGCGACAGGCTTGGGCAAGCAGGAAGTAGGGAGGAGGCAGAACCCTTGGGCAGGGGTCCTCCTAGAGTGGGCACCAGCTGGGGGAGTGCAGTCTGCAGGGCTGAGGACGTCCAAGATGACCAGAGACCCTCACATCTTATCTACAGTTTCTAGAACACTGATCCCTGTACATTCTGAAAGAGTATGAATCACCATCAGCATCCCCCTACCTCCACAGCCTTGGCCTCTCCCTGTCATCTTGAGCTTGAAAGCTGCAGTAAGTCTGTGCTTTGCTGCCTAACTGCTGTGTGACCTTGGAGCAGTGGCTGCATCGTATGGGGACCCAATAACCTCATGGGAACAATGCAGAGATAAAAGTATCTACCAAAAAGATGCAATGGAGGGCAAAGCTGTGTGCAAAGCAATGTTCGCACACCGTCGACCTGCTCCACTCCTGGGGTCTCTGGACCAAGGGCTGGGATTCCACACTGACCCCACCCTTGCTAGAATTCTTAGTAAGAGCCCAATCCTGCACGTGTAATGTGTGCTTCTCAGGTCCTCAGAGCACTGGGATCCAAGCACAGAGGGGCAAGGCAAGCCCTCAGGATGGGCATGGAGTATTCACTGGTTCTTTGAGTTCCAACGATATTGGGGGAATCACAGGAAATCTTCTGAAGCTCTTCCAGGTCCATATTTGCTGGAAAATCTGTCTCCGTGTTCAAAAATCAGCTTGTTTTGTTTGGGGGAAGGGGATGGATACCCAGCCATTCCCTGAGCATGCGCACTCCCTACCACTTGTAAATTTGCAAATAAGAAAAATTCCTTTTGTTGTGATGTGTGTGCGCAAGGTGTTCCGGGGAGAGAGTGTGTGTGTTCTTAGTTAATATTGCTTAAAACCAATTTCAAGGTGATCAAATGAGAGGCTTCCTGTTTACCATTTACATTTCACTTTGCTAATTGCCCATTACAATGGGCTAACATGAGCGGTCACCTGCAGCCACAGCCCTGGGGAACTTCGGTAGTCCAGCTGAATGAGCTCCCAGTTCAGCCCAGGCAGACTCTCAGCCACGCTGGGGAAGCCTCCGCTACTCGTCGATGACGTCAGCCTTCACCCTTACTCCCTCTCAGCCTGGTCTCTGACCGCCCAAGTCTCCTGCCCTCGCCCCTCACACCATCTGCTCGCAGTTTGTTCTGTCCCATCCCTGACCCCAGGGCCCCTGGTGGGAGGCACTCGGACTCTCCATCAGCGATGGCAAGGGGCTCTAGCCATGTTCCTCAACCTGCCCACTCCTCATTGCTCTCAGGGGATGTTGGACTGGATTTGCCCACATCCCATACTTGCCAGAATTTTTTGGAACTGGAGCATTGCTGAGTATTACCTGTCCCTCCAGCCATTGTGTGTTCTGCTGGTGTCCCCCTTAATGCTTTCCCTGACACTCCCACAGCCATCCCTCCTGACTGTCTGCTGCACTCACATGTCACACCAGGCTATGACAGTCAGCCTGGACTTCTCACCATCCTGTTTAGGCCTTATTTGTTCCTGGGTATGGACCTTGCCTCCTCAACCAGACTCTAAGCTCCTGGGGGACAGGGCCATGACCGAGCCTGCCCTAGCAATCCCCACTGAGTGGCTGGCCATGTGCTAGACACATAGGGGAATGAGAACATGCTCACCAGGAGTAACCTAAGGAGGCTGGGTCACAGGTTGGGCAGGGGTGGGGGTGAGGATGGAAGCTGTGGGACTCAAGGGGCAGTGGTGGCGGTGTCCTGGGAAGGACGCTGAGTTTGTCCTGAAGTTACTGCGGATGATAATAAACACCCACTGCAGGAAAGAAGAGAAACAGATTGATGTAAAAATAAATAAATAAATACTAAAAGAGGATCCCTGACAGGTCGTCAGCTATAGTAACACCTTCTGCATCTGGAGCTG
The DNA here is from genome assembly GCA_963574885.1 of Lepilemur ruficaudatus. Classification (NCBI taxonomy): domain Eukaryota; kingdom Metazoa; phylum Chordata; class Mammalia; order Primates; family Lepilemuridae; genus Lepilemur; species Lepilemur ruficaudatus. The sequence continues at coordinate 15,315 of CAUYRT010104656.1, read as the reverse complement.
TTGAAACCTGTGAAGGGAGCAAAAAAGTTCCCAGAGCAGCCAAGATCGATGTCATAAGCTCCAGGCACGAAAGCGCCTGCACTTTACCCTGAGCTGGACTCCTCAGTGCTCCGTGCTCAGGAACCCCTGCATTTTTGAACATTGCTAACAAATGCAAACATCTGGTTTGTAAATCTACAATAGATTAGAAGCAACAAATCAAAGTCTCATTAAACTGCTCTCGGCCAACATTCTGACAGCGCCTAGAGGTGACATTTGACCACCTTAGTGAGGGATGACACTGCTGAGCTATCCAGGGCTATCCTAAGGACTAAAGAAGCCAGCACCCTGGGGCCACCCACAGCAGGGGCAGAGGGAGTCACATCCCACAGGTGATGCCCACTGAGCCCTTCAGCGCTGTGCAGCCCAGTAGGGAATGGACGCGCTTAGTGATTAACCCTGAGTGATGAAGAAAAGCTAAGTGATGTTCAGGACTCTCTGTTTATGGAGATAAGGAAGTGCCTTATTCATTTTAAGTAAATTTCCCTGCAAAACAGGTAAAAATTATTTAAGAAAGCTCAAAAGACTATATCCTTTGCTAATTAGAAAGCTTAGTGGTAGCTTCCACTTCTGCTTTCCCAAAAGCACTTCGTGTGCATGCTGTCATTTGGGAGGTCACACACGTTATTACTATGTCAGAGATGAGGGCAGGTGACTCACTGGGGTCCCATGGCTGATAAGTAACAGGGCAATTCTCAATGTCAAGCGTTCTTCCACCAGTTCCACTTCCTCAGGCTGCCCCTCTCCAGAGTGACTCAGCCCCCCGAGGGCCCCAGATGCCTGTTACTGTCCTGGTGTTGCAAAATGTCCTCTTCCTCTGATATCTCCTTCCCTCTGGTGTGTGTGTCACTCCCCATAGCAGCCCGGGACCACTGAGTGTGACTCTCATCCCTGCCGGGAACTCATGCCGTCATGCCCAGAACCCGAAGTTAGACATTTACCAAGAGGCAGTATGCCCCAGCAGGCTCTAGGGCCAAACTTCCTGGGTTCAAATTTTAGCTCTGCTATTTACTAACTGTGTAGCCGTGGGAAGGTTACTTACTACCTCTATGTCTTGATTTCCCCATCTGTAAAGTGTAGATAACAGTAATATCTAACTCTCAAGGCTGTTGTGAACATCAAATAAGTTAATATGTGCAGAGTGCGTAAAATAATGCCTGGCATTTAGTAGACACTTGGCAAATATCAGTTATTATTGCTAATACAAAGTAGGTTATATATATCACCTTTGTGAGCTCTCTTAAATCCTTTCTTTAGAGTAAAGTTGGTTATAAGAATCTCTGATTGTCATATCAATCCAGGAAGGTCGATATGAGTTTTCCTATTTTGTAGCCCAGGCTCCTGAAGCACGGAGAAGAGAGGTGACTGATTAACCCCGGGACAGAATGCCAGGAAGTGGCAGAATTGGGATTCGTACCTGGGTCTACCTGACAGTTGAGTCATGAGTGTTCCACTACATCAGAGCTGCCTCTCTTAGTAGAAATGTTAAAGCGACTAACTTCCTTGGGAATGAGTAAGAGAGTAGGCTGACAGCTGGAAATCCCACTTCCAAGTCTTGCTTTGAGAGATTGAATCACCCAGCCACTAGGACGTTTCAGAACCTGAGAAGGAAAGTTTGGGAGGAAGGGTTGGACTTCCATCCTTCAATAACAGAGAGGCAAGCGTTGTCCATTATCACTGTTGGTGGATATTCTGGTGATCTACTACGTAACCAATCACCCGAATCTCAGTAGCTAAAAATAACCATTATCATTTTATTATCTCTCACAATGCGGATGGTTGACTGGCCTTAGCCAGGTGTTTCTCACTCGGGGTCTTTCATGCAGTTGCACTCTGGGACTGGAGACATCTGGAAAGTCTCCTCATTCACACGTCTGGGGGCTGCTGCTGGTGGTCAGCTGGGTCCTAATGGGGAGCCACTGGCTCCTACATGTGTCCTCTCCATGGCCTGTACTTCCACACAGCATGGCAGCTGGATTCCAAGAGAATAAGGTAGAAGTGTGTGGCATTTTTCTCCCATCCAAGTAGTAACCAGGCCCGATCCTGCTTAGCTTCCAAGATCAGACAAGATCGGGCGTGTTCAGGGTGGTATGGTCACAGACAATTTTTCTGACCTAGCTTTGGAAGTCATGTAGTGTCTCTTCTGCAGTAACTTCTACTCCTCAAGGTAGTCACAAAGTTCCATCAACTTTCAAGGAGAGGTGACAGACCAGTACTGCTCCATGGGAGGAGTGTCAGGACATCGTGTGAGATGGGATTCACTGTGAAACTACTGTCTGCCCCACAGGCAGGCTTTCCTGGAAGAACTTGCCATTGGAGGAAAAAGGTGACAAATGGCAAATTGAAGCTCTCACGAGGACCCCTCCCTGCAGTCACGTCTGAAGATAGTTCCTTCAGGGAACCGGCCACAAGAGACATGGTTGGCAGCAAGATTTACTGCTCTGCCAAAGCTGTCATTGAAATAAATGGGATTAGGGTTGCAGTGACTTCATCATCCAGACTATTCTACCCACACGTGATTTCCTGCCGTGCTGTGACCAGCAAAGCTGCCGGGGCAGGTAGTGAGAATGTCTGGTCACCTGTGAAACAGGTCCATCCATGGAAATCATGCTGGCCCTTGACCTTGTCCTCCAGCAACGTATCTTAAGTCCTTTCCTTGCCAGCTTCTTTTATGCAGACAAAAGCTAGAGGGGATTTTGCCTTTGAAGTTCCTCAGTCTGCTGGAATCCCGGAAAATGTTGTCCTCCTTCCCCCAGCCTCTCTTCCTGAGGTCCCTGGCTCTGGAAATCCAGGCAAATCAGCTGAGAGTCTTCCTTCTGGAGAGCATGAGACCTGGAGTGCTGGGACCTGGCTCCCAGCGGGCTGAGGCCCAGCCTCGAGGGGGGCTGATGCTCTGTCCGAGACTCAGTATCCATCACTCGGGCTGGGAGGGTGGAAAGCACTCCTACACAGCTGAGCCCATCTGTGTCACCACCGTTCCCTGAGCTGCTGGCTCTTCTGGTCTCTCTCACCTCCAGCTTCTGCTCCTGCTGCAGAAAGCGCAGCCTTCTCACCCCGGTTCCTGGGGCCCTCCTGTGCAGGCCAGCCTGGTGTTGCTTTGGGCCCTTCCCTTCTGCTTGAGCAGTGAGAGGCAAGGCTGCCCTTCCACAAAAGCCGCAGGGCAGAGCTCCTTTCCACCACGTCGCTGAGGCTCACAGTCTTGGGAACTTCCTGACCGCTGGGGCTGGGCAGTTAGGCTACAAGTGAGCAGAGGGTTGGATGGGGGCAGGGCGCAGGCCCTGGAGTTGGGGCCTGCTGTGACCACCCTAGGATGGGGGCTTCCTCTGAACTGACTTTCTTGCCGCTGCAGAATCACATCCCATTGTGGGCTCTCCTGGTCCCACAGAGGTTTCCTCTACCTGGTGGATTGCTGCTCTCAATTCCCTACCTGTGAACCCTCAGTGTAGAGCAGTGATGAAATCCAGAGGTCACTTAAACCCCTGTGTGACTCTATCTATAATACCTAGACCTAGAGAAATTTTTAATAATCACCACCATTTATTGAGGATTTACTATACACCAAGCACAATAACAAAAGTTTTATTTTCAGTATTTCATCCTTACAATAAACCATTTTACAGAAGAGAAAATTGAGGCTCAAAGAAGTTAAATAAATTTTTCATTGTATCATACTAGTAAATGTTCGAACCACTACATGAATCCAGATCTGTCTCTATGCAAACTCCAGATTAGAAGCTATCAGGTGTTTCTGATGCATCGTGGGCCTTGGCAGGTGGCCCCTGAGTCCATAAAGTAACCTGAAAGCCTCCCTTTTCCTCTTCAGTACCCTTTGCCTGGGGCAGAGCCAGAACCAGTGGGCCTGGGGTGAGGGAGAGGGAGAAGAGGGCAGGCAGGCTTCGGCTCACCAGGAAGAGGGTCTCCCTACCACGGCGGCCCAGCTGAGGCTGGAGGTTTCCCTGATGGCCAGCCACAGCGGATGGTAGTCAGGCTTCAGACGCTAAAATCTCAAAGAGGAGATGAGATTTCCAAAGATGACTCCACCAAGCTAGGGGTGCTCCTGGCTATTTTGACAACTTAACCAGTCTCTGGAGAAGGGCCCTTCCCTTTCATTATCCCTGAGATATCTCCTTGTCCCCCACACCCCCAAGAATCTCTCTTTATACGGTAAAACACATGGACTTTAGGGTCAAGTTCCTGATCTGCCGGTTGCTGTGTGACTTCAGGAAAAGTCACTTAACCTCTCTGAACCTGTTCCCTCCTCTGTGAGTGAAAATAACTCACAGAGGCATATTGGCACCCTGTTGTGGCTGTTGTGAGGACTGGAGATCTCAGATGTGGAACACCCGGCGCCCAGCACACAGAAGGCCCAATGAGGTAGTGTCAATGCCCTATGTCCGTCACGGGGCAGGACCCCGTGGTTGTGTCGATTGAGCCCAGGTCAGAGTGTGGACAAGTCGCTTGGTCAGCCAGATTTCCCAGTGTGGGCATGGACGGGGCTTGCTGGCAGGGCCCAGGCTGGCTGGCAGATGGGACCGACACTCCACAGCTGGCAGCCAGCGGCCACCCTCTGGGGCAGGTGCCCTGAGGAGGCTCAGCGAGGAGGAGGAGGCCTTTGTCTGCCTGGGAGAAGGCCTCGCAGGAGCAGGAAAGATGGGTCCCGGGGAAGGGCAGGAGGCAGGCAGCTTACTCCAGCCGGCCAACCGCCGGGAGGTAGGACTCGTCCCAGCAGGTCCAAGGAGAGCACCGGGGCAGCTGGCTGTGGGAGCAGGGGACAACAGGCAGCTTCCAGGATGCTGTGGGGACAGGAGGGGTTGTGCCTTAGGTAACTCTCATGACCACCCCACTCAAGCAGGTGTCATTATCCCCTTTTACAGACCAGGACGTCAGGCTCAGACTCAACACACGGGCTGGCCCCACGCCTCAGGAAGGGCCAGAGCTGGGATTTGAACCCAGGACTGTCTGCTACTGTCCGCTGCACCAGGCATAGGGGAAGAAGGGAGAGTGGGCTGGATGAGGCAAGGTCTTGTTTTCCTGGAGCCCAACCCAAGAGGGCTTTGTGTGAGAGCTGGTGAGAGTGCCCTGCCTCGCCCAGGCCTGGCGAGGGCGGAGTGCAGGGCAGGAAAGGCAGGTTTCCTGCTGGCCTCGGGCTCCCGCGGCCAGGCCAGACGGAGCCTTTCCGGCACAGAGGGCCATTCGCTGCACGGCAGCCCCGCTGGCGCCCCCGGCCAGGAGCACCCACCCCCTGACCCCTCGTCCCTCACATCCACACTCCCGGTGGGTCTAGTGTAGGAAACCACCTTCTCCCAAAGATGTGGCGGAAAGGAGTGGTGGGATTGTTGGTACAGGGCTCTGACACCATTCTCCAGGGCTCGCCCTTCTCCAGAGCAGGGAGGGCTGTCCTCAGGAGGGGGCAGCCGCACAGGTGTGGGAACCTACATCACAGTCACGTCCACTCATGGGAATGAGGGTGGTCCCGTGAGCCCTCAGTCACCAAGAAGACCGAGTCTGGACAGCCGCGTAGTGAGGGAGGACATAGCAGAGGCGGCCGCTATGGGGCCACCGAGGCCTGGTTTACCCAGCAGTGTCCGTCAGATGTGGCCCTGGTGTCTGGGCCTCAGCAGCTCCCTGCAGCTCCCTGCCCAGCCCAGCCCGGCAGGGGCTAAAGGCCACGTTCCCACGCCGCTCCTGCTGGAGGCCAGCCAGGCCCTGGGCGGCTCAGAGCCCAGAGCACCACAGGGTTTGGTGTGAGGGCAATCAGTCAGGTTCAGTTACCTGCGGCGCGGGCGCAGGCAGTCAATGCCTCTTTATTTCCCGGGAAGCCACATGCTTATAGCAATGGGCCAGGGACAGAGCTGAGGTCCCTTCCCATCCAGGCAACCCCCCGAGGGCCCCTGGTGAAAGTGGAGTGGGGTTCCCCAATCAACAGACTCTTGAGTCCTTCAGATCGCAGCCCCAGAAGCGGGGATGAGAGAGGGGGACACAAACTAACCGGGGACCCAAGCCTGATTATTCATTCAACAAACACAAGCGTGCCTGAATGTCTACCACCTCCCGGCATTGTGGTTGGCCTGGGGTATGGCAGCGTTTACATACTGCCTGGGAATCAGCTCCAACCGGCATGCACATGTGAGCTGTCACCCCATTGTCCACACAGGCAAGGAGAGGACTGGACAGAGGGTCTCGAGGGCACTGTCCAGCTCTGGCAGTGTGCGGTCCTTGGTCACCATTTCCTGGTTTCTGCTGGAGGCTGGATGAGGATGGGCCCAAGGCTGAGAGACCCCTAAATAGCCCAAGCCACCCAGCTGTCACGGGGTCTCTGACAATATGGTCCTTCAGCTACTCACAGGCCACCGTGGCTGGGGAAGAGAGGTCATGATTAGGCCTAAGTTTGCAGATGGAGACACTCTGGGGCCCCTGCTTTAGGGCCCCTAAGGGGTTGCTTGGTTGGAAGAACTCAGCTGTCAAAGATGAGATCTCCAGGCCACAGGCCCGCACCAGGGACTTCTCACCTGCCACAGCCAGGTTAAAGGAAGGACTTGCCCTCTGGCCTCCCACCGTGCCATGGGAGCCGGGTTTAAACACCTTAAAAGCATCTAGATGAAGCTTTCTAACTGGAGACACAAGCCAGGCCTCAATGGGCCGGTGAGGGCAGCTGGTCAAGGTGGAACCAGGCAGGGCCAGTGCAAAGAAAAGCCTCCATAGCCACCCTGTGACCCTCTTGCTGCCACCCCACACCCTTGCCTGCTACACTCTCCTGCCTCCACGTGGGCTTCTGGGGAGCTGAGCTCCACACTCAGTGGAGGGACCAGGCTGAGGAATGGGGGAGGGGGAGAGGGTGACTGCGGGTTTCTCAGGCATGGGAGGGGCAGAGGCTCCCAAAGGGAGGGCCAGAGGCTGCCAGGGTGTGGCCCAGGCCAGTGTGCCCTGCCTGGAGGGACCTGCTCTGAGCCAGCACAGAATTGACGATCAACAGAGTCGGGGAGATAAGACATGGGGACGATAAGAAGTCGCATTAAGCTGTAAACTTAAGAGCCTCATGACTCACCTCACCTCCAGGGAGCGGTCCCACCTCCTACCTCACACTGGAGGAGAAGATGGGGTGACTGCTGGGGGCTCTTCAGCTGGGCATGTGAGAGCCCAGCAGTGTGACCTTGCTGGAAGGCTTGGGGTGGTGGGTAGGGAGTGGCAAGGACACCGAGGTGGCTCGATAGGGGCTCCAGGGCTGCCCCTTGCCTGCTGTGTGACTGTGGCAAGTTCCTTCAGCTCACCCACGAAATGGGCCTGTAATCTCCATCCTTCTCCCAGGCTCTGGGGAAAATCAGGTGAGCCATAGAAAGGGGACCTAGCTGACGGCAGGCTGCAGTGCACATGCACACACACATGCGTACATGCACACGTACAGACATGCACGTACACATGCACATACATGCACCTACACACATGTACACACGCACAGGAGGAACTCTCACCCCATTGTTGGTATTATTATTTGGACCCAGCTGTCAATTGTGTGACATGCACAGTCACTATCAGGATAATGTTTCCATAGTCACTGCTGTTTACTGAATTGCGTCCCCCTCAAAGTTTGTGTGCTGAAGCCCTCACCCCAGTACCACAGAATGTGACTAGTCACACACTCCGGGGCGTCTCTTCATCTGTTTTGGAGACAGGTCTTGAAAGAGGTGATTAAGTTAAAATGAGGCTCTTCTTGTCCTCCTAAGAAGAGGAAAGCCCATATGAGAACACAGTGAGAAGGTCTGCAAACCAAGAGAGGCCTCAGAAGGAACCAAATTTGCCAACACCTTGATCTTGGACTTCTAGCCTCTGAAGTGTTAGAAAATGAACTCTGTTGTTCAAGCTGCCCAGTCTGAGTTACCTTGCTGCGGCAGCCCGAGCTGACGACCATAGGCATGGCAGAACCACGGCTCACCTGCAGGGCCTCCCTGCCTGGCTGCCGGCTCTGCTGGGCAGGGGCACGCTGCTCTCCAGACCTTGCTTTTGGGGTGGGGTCAATTCACGGTGACGTCTCCTAGGGGGTGGCTCCTTTCTGGCCAGCCCCAGCCGGGCCATCAGCCCTCTTCAAGCTTCCCTCACACTCTGGGCCCTTCTGGCCAGTGGCCTGGCGGTGGTGGCCTGCTCCTGCCTGCAGGGCGGGGCCTGCTGTGGGCTCCCCTGGACAATATCGCTCTGGACCCTCCATTCACTGGGCCTTAGTCTTCCTCCTGGCAGGGCTCAGCAGGCATTCTCTAAGGGCAGCTTCTCAGATTTCATCCAGAAATCCGACTGGGGTTTCCATTCCTCATCTGGCTGACCAGGGCATCAAGGAGGGGCCTGGAGACAGAGGAGATGCAGGAACAGACAGAGGAACAGGGGGAGGGGACGCAGGATAGCCTTCTCTGCTTGGGCCTGGACCCCAGCCTCCCAGGGCTGGCCTACAACAGCACCCTGCAGCCCAGCCCTGGCACTGGGCCCTACTAAGGGACAGCGGGCCCTACTAAGGGACAGCAGTCCCTTCTTGGCCTGGCCTCTGACTGGTTGACCTCCTGGTCCAACAGTCACTGCAAGGGCCTTTCCAGTTGGGGAGGGGCCTCCACCTGAGGTTGAGAGCCTCAATTCTGTCATGGGAGCAAGGCCTGGGCACAGGAGGCTGCTCAGGCCACCAAGGAGTCACGGCCAGGCCAGAGAGGAAGCGAGGGTTGTCTCCTTTGCATAGGTGGTGGCTTTAATGTGCCCATTCATTTGTTCATGCCATGAGAATTTATGAAGCACCTTTCTGTGCCAGGCACCATGCTAGGCTCGCCCTGGGATGGGTGAGAAAGCCGTGGAAAGGGCCAGCTGTTCGTGCAGGGGTGGATGACTAACGTGGGGCATGAAGAAGCCCTTTCTCTGGAGGCAAGCGAGTGCCTGACAATGTGGGAGACAGACACACACGCATCCCAATAAAACTCCTTCTGAGCAGCTCTTTGTGGCTGGGTTGGGTCCTGGGACAGCCTGTTTTTCTTCCAAGCACATTTGGGGCCAGGCCCCAGCCCCACACTGCGTCATCTTTGTGTTCCTGGCTTCACCGTGTGGGAGTAGTTACCCTGCATCATGCTGGGGATGGGAGGCAGCATGAAGAGGTTGGGACCCGTGGAACTGAGCGTCCCATGCGATCATCTCCCTGCCAGACATCCCACCCCAGGTAGCTCCCCTGCCATTGAAAGGGCTGCAGTTCTGGAGTGCTGAACACACCCGGGGCTGGTGGGGTGGCACAGACATCTCTGTCGGTGAGTCCAAGACCAGCAGGGACCAGCCAATGTGCTGAGGCTTGCGGCCTGCCCAGAAAGCAGGGACTCCCCAGCCGAAGTCTGAGCCCCACGTTTCCACAGGACAGACTCAGGCTCTCGGTCAGGCCTACGCTCTGGGCTGCCCAGGGCCACGTATCTTAACGCTCTGCCTCCACTCCGCCCGCACCGTGTGCCGGCTGTGGCTCGACAGAAGCACACACCGTGCCGGCCCAGCTCACCTCCACGTTGCCTTCTCCCAAACTCCCTGGAACGTTCTCTCTACCTCCTTCTCTCTCCTCTAATGCTGCTCCGCCCGCAGCTGATCGTGCTGTCTCACGGACACTGGGAAAATAGAAGAGATTGGAGGGAATCCCTTCCTGTTCCCACCACCAAAACTCCCTGCCTGCCGGCCCGCAGTCCCAGGTCCCGTCTAGAGCGGACCCTGTCTCTGCGCTCTAGATCCCAGCCCTCCGGCATCCACAGGGTCTTTCCCCCGCAATTGCCTTACCCTCCTCCCTTCTTCGTCATCCTTCCTCCTCCCCACGGGACCGTTCCCATCAGCATGCACACACCTCTTTAAGAACAGAAGTCAAAACAACAGCACCCTTCCCCGCAAGGCCCCGTTCCCTGCTCTCCCCTGCGATGCTGCTGTGCAGCTGCCTTCACACCTTCACTCCCACTCTCATGCCCACCCGCTGGCCTTCCATCGCCACCACTCTGCTGAAACTGCTCTGATCAAGGTCCCCAACAACGCTGGTGTTGCTGAAGCCAGTGGTCACACCTTTGTCAATGTGCTGGACCCACAGCAGCATTTGGGGGGTTGGCTGTCTCTTCACTGACAGTTTCTCTTGGTTTGAGGGAAGACAGCCTCCCTCCTTCTCTTCTCCCTCTCTCTGCCCATGTCTCAGGCTCCCCCATGGTCTCCACTGACCTCTGAATGTCCTAGTGTGTGTCTGGCTTCGTCATAGGCTTTCTGCCATTCCCTAGACGCTCTCCACCTAGATGATCTCACCAGGCGGACACTACCACCTGATGTCTCCACGTGCACCCTCAGCTCGGACCTCTCCGCTGAGCTACAGGCGCACCTCTATGTGTCATCGCCATTTGGTTATCTACCAGGCATTTCCAAATCAACACAGATAAAACAGAACTTTCGATTTCTGTCCCCACCCCGACCTGGTCTTTCCTGTCCTGACAACTGGCACCAACACGCACTGCCTCTCAAGACTAGAAGGCGTGCTGGAGTCCCCTCCTCCGAGCCACCTGAGAGCCATCGCCACGTTCCGTGAACTCAACCCAAATGTCCCAAATCCCTCCTTTGTCTCCATCTCTGTCACTGCCACCTTGGTCTGAGCCATCGCCTTTCACATCCACATGGCTGCTAAGGCCTCTCCATCATCCCCTCTTGTCTCCTACAATCCATTCCACCCACAACAGCCAGGACGAACCTTTAACATTCTAAATAAGATCAAGTCACTTTCTGCTGCTATTTGAATAAATCCTAAATGCCTGGCGGTGGCCTGCAACTCCGTGTGTACGTGGTACCTACCTTTCCTACCTCAACTTCCCCCACTCTGCCCCTACATCAGCCTCATCCTCTTGTTCACAGTTAGAAAGTGGGAAATAGTGCCACCCTAGGGGGAGCTCTCCAGCTCTTCCCTCTGCCTGGAATATTCTCGCCTGGAGTTTTGCACATCTCAGCTCAAACGTCACCTCTTAGTGAGGAGGTATTCTCAGACTCTTCAGGCTCTTTTGGCTGCATCACCCTGACTTGTTTTATTTACAGCACTTATCATTGAAATGATCTGTTCTGAGTATGTGTTTACTTGCTTGTCTCTCCTCCTGCCCCCGCTAAGCTGGACGCTCCATGAGAGCAGGGAACTTGTCTGTCACGTTCCCTGCCATATTGCTGTGACACGTTAGCAGGTCAATACAGTGCTGTTGAAAAAATGAACAAACCAAGACCAGGCAGTGAGGACAAAACCCAAACAGAATCTGATGTGGTCTCTGCCCTGGGGGCCCCCAGCCTAGATAAGTAATGGAGACAAATTGGCACCTGTAGTGCACAGCAGCTCGATAAGACTCCTCCACAGCAGGACAGGGGCAGGTGCCGCACGGGGAGGCTGCCCAGCGTGTGCAGGGGCACATGCAGGGCAAGGCTTCCCAGGGAGGCTGTGTCCAAGTTGAGACCTAAAGGAGGAGGAGACAGGAGCAGGGCAGGGACAGGGTGGCGCCCCAGGCAGGGACACTTGAATGCACAAAGAGCCAGAGGGAGGGAGAGCACAAGGAGAGGTTCAGAAAACAGCACTTACAACCCATCTAGGGAGAAGGACTGTCTACTCCCTCCCAGGGCTGCTTGGAGGTGAGGGGACTCTGCCCGGGCCATCATTTGCATCCACATCATTCATTCCCCTGTTTAGTCCTTCAGCACTAACCACCGGGCCCTGACAACATGCCAGGGCTTGTACAGGTGCCAGCGAGGCTGAAATGTAAAGGCCAAGGCTTCTGTGGTTGAAGAGAAAAGCTGAACTGTGGAGATAAAGGAGAGCCCAGTCCAAGCCCATACCATGAGACCCCACCACTCAGGGCAGACAGCACTGCCAGGTCCCTCTACCACCTTCACGCCGGGGCTCTGGGCTCCTGCCAGCCCTGCTGGGACTTGTCCCTGAACTGGTTCTGCTGCCTGAAGAGCCTGTCTTTCTGCTCACTCACCCCCCACACACAGCCACGTCCCCTCTGCTCTGGTCTCATGCACACACCCACAGCTACCCTCGTGACCTTACACACTCACCCCCTCCACCTCAGGCGGGGAACCCAGTATGCAGGTCCTCACAGCTAGCACAGTGCCCTTCTGCCCCTAGAATCTCCCGTGCTACTTGGGAGGGCCACAGTGGTTTCAGAAACTACCACCCCAAATTTATATTTCTGACAAACCAGTACAAGGTAATGTAATCTGAACTACACATGCTGCAGGATGGGGTGATTCAAGCAGGCTTCCTGGAAGAGGAGACTTTGAGTTGGATCTTGAATAGAGTCATAGGATGGTGAAAATGAAGAGGAAAGAGATTTTTTTTTTTAAGACACTGAATTGATTAAGCTCTTCAGGCTACAAAAAAGATAATGTATTGGCTCATGGAACTGAAAAGATAGGGTTGGTCTGGCTTCAGGCAGTGTTGGATCCAGAGGTTAGAATGTCAACAGGGCTCTGTCTTTCTCTATATGTATAGTTCCCAACTGGGTTCTCACCAGATGGGAGGCCAGGCTGATTTTATTAATTCAAGTGGACAGAAACTGTCTTTCCTGAGAGCTCTGCCTGAAAAGTCTTAGAGAACTCTGATTGGCCTAGCCTGAGATCACATGCCCATTTCTGAACCAATCTGTATGGTGGGAGATAAGGAGTTCTTTGATTGGCTAGGCCTGAGGCATGTACCTACATCTCTAGCAGCTTAGCACCATCCAAACCACATGGAACGGGTTTCCTGAGGGAAAGAGCTCTGTTATCAGAAGAAGTGTGAGCTGCGCATGGTGGCTCATGCTTGTAATCTCAGCACTTTGGGAGGCCAAGACAGAAGGATTACTTGAGGCTAAGAGTTTGGGACCAGCCTGGGCAACACAGCAAGACCTCATCTCTACAAAGAATAGGAAAAATTAGCTGAGCGTGATGGTGTATGTACATAGTCCCAGCTAATTAGGAGGCTGAAGCAGGAGGATCACTTGAGCCCAGGAATTTGAGGCTGCAGTGAGTTACGATCACACCACTGCACTCCAGCCTGGGCAACAGAGTGGGATCCTGTCTCTAAAAAAGAAAAAAGAAAGAAAGAAAAAGAAGAAGTGGGGAGTAGGTACTAGACAGATAAATCAGCAGAGATCAAAAACCCTTCCTTAAATAACATTCCCTCCCTTGGGTGTAGTGCTCTACATTTTTCATGCTTCTACATAATTTATCCACTTAGCTTCTCAAGAGATCTTCTTGAACCAGGCATTGTTATTGTCTATAGTTAGCTATAGCGCAAAAGCACCTCTAGACATTAAACTTGATTTTTCTGCTCTACTACAATAGAGACCAGAGAATCTCTTTGGAGTCCCTTGAGCCATCTCTCTAGAAGGACAAATGGCCTTGGAGAGCCTGGGTAAAGCCTCAGTCAGGAGAGTGTGGGGGTGAAAGGTGGGGGTTAGTTCTTGATGTACTAATTTTGAGGTGCCTTTGGGACATGCAAGTGGGGCAGCCCAGGCGGTGGTGAGATCTATGAGACTGGAGTTGTTCCTGCAATGGGCAAATGCCCACCACCAAGGTGAGAGCTTCTTTCACTCTGTGTGTTAACATGGCCAGTCAAGGGGCATCCATTCAGAGGGCTGTGGGGCCAAAGCCCTGAGCACAGACAAAGTGTGTAGCAAATGTGGGTGGGAGAAGCACGATGTATAAGGAGATCTGCATGGACTTGGCCCAGCTAAGAGGACCTTGAGACCTCACTCCTCTCCTTGGTGCCTCAGCTGCCACTGCTGACACTCTGCAGTGGTTGATATTAAATAACTGGGGCCACCAAGGATGGGCCCCAGTGAAGCTCACCTCCAGCACTCAAGCCATGATATAGTCCCCTCCACATCAGGCTAGCCTGTGACACACACTGTCCAACAGAATGTGGCAAAAGTGATGCCACGCCAGTTTCGAGTTTAGCCTTTAAGAGGAATGGCCACTTATACTTCCTCTTTCTTTCACTTTTGAGAGCCCTGAGTCACCACATAAGATGCCTGGCACCCTGCTGAGGAGACATGTGGAGAGGAAGAGAAACCCAGCTGACCAAGCATCTTGGTGAGGCTCCAGATGACTGCAGCCCCAGGCTTTATCTGAATACAATTGCATGAGAGTCCCCCAGACAAGACCAGCAGAAGAGTCACCCAGCTGATCCCAGTCAACCCACAGAACCACGAGAGAGGATAAAATGGTGGCTGCTATACAGCTGCTGAGTTTTGGAGTGGTTTGTTATGCAAGGACAGATAATAAGAACAATCCCCCTATTGGTGAGATCGGCTGGTCTTTCTGAGCCTTGTGCCATCTTCCTGCCAGCCCCAAAGACCTGACATAATTAAATCAGATCTTGGTTAATGATCAAGACAGCAGGCCAGTTTTTAGGACAAGTACAAAAAGGGGTATATACCTTCTGTCAGATCATAGGCCTGAGATTCTAGAAACCCAAAAAAACCCAGTTACCACAGGGCTGGAGACTGAGGCGGGATGGGGGTGTGGTGCTGACTGGCCACCCAGCTCCATCTCTGAGCACTGACCCAAAGCAGCAGCTAGTTAGGCTCAGGTGTCACTCAGACGCCCTTGCATGGCTCTGAGACTGAAGCTTGTGGTAGAGCAGAACGGTTAACCCACCCCAGTCTGGCTCATGGAGGAAGCTCTGCCATCATGGCCAAGTCTGGGTTCCCCTGTATTTCCCACCCAGCAGACGTGGCCCCACCGCTGCAGCCCCCACGCTCTGTCTGTCCTGACCCCCATCTATTGGCCTGAACACCACACTCTGATTGTAGCCACTTCTCTGTTCTGGGGAATATTTCCTTCTCTTTCCTCCAGATTTCCAGGGTCACAGGGCCATTGTGCTGCCTGTAGTCACTCAAATGTTTCATGTGTGACTCTCGTCCCACTACTGGGCCATGAGCTTCTAGAGAGCAGGGACTAAGGCTTCATTCTTCCCCCTAATACATTCCTTAGTGAACTTACTCAATTTGTTCACTCAACAACCTACTCTATGTTACAAAGTAGAGAACGTAAAGCTAAAAAGTAATTACCATTCGATCCAGCAAAAGCATTATTACGCATCTACCCAAAAGAGCATAAGACATTCTATGATAAAGACATCTGCACCCGGAATGTTTATGGCAGCACAATTCACTATTGCTAGGTCATGGAAACAACCCAAGTGCCCGTCAATTCATGAGTGGATTGTTAAAATTTGGTATATGTTCACAATAGAATATTACTCAATTTTAAGAAATGACAGTGAGTTAG
>CAUYRT010104654.1:0-28023 GCA_963574885.1 Lepilemur ruficaudatus | reverse complement strand
ACATATGCAGTTCATCATTGACCAAAAAGTCACGTGGTGCATTACTATGCTAAAAAATGAAGGCCAGGCTGGACGCGGTGGCTCACGCCTGTAATCCTAGCACTCTGGGAGGCAGAGGCGGGCGGATCGCTCAAGGTCAGGAGTTCGAAACCAGCCTGAGCAAGACTGAGATCCCGTCTCTGCTAATAATAGAAAGAAATTAATTGGCCAACTAAATATATATAGAAAAAAAATTAGCTAGGCATGGTGGCGCATGCCTGTAGTCCCGGCTGCTCGGGAGGCTGAGGCAGATGGATCGCTTCAGCCCAGGTTTTTGAGGTTGCTGTGAGCTGGGTTGACACCACGGCACTCTAGCCCGGGCAACAAAGTGAGACTCTGTCTCAAAAAAAAAAAAAAAAATGAAGTCCAGGCGCGGTGGCTCACACCTATAATCCTAGCACTCTGGGAGGCTGAAGCGGGAGGATTGTTTGAGCTCAGGAGTTTGAGACCAGTCTGAGCAAGAGCGAGACCTTGTCTCTACTGAAAATAGAAATAAATTAGCTGGACAACTGAAAATATATAGAAAAAAATTAGCCGGGCATGGTGGCACATGCCTATATTCCCAGTTACCCTGGAGGCTGAGGCAGGAGGATCGCTTGAGCCCAGGAGTTTGAGGTTGCTGTAAGCTAGGCTAACGCCACAGCACTCTAGCCCAGGCAACAGAGTGAGACTCTGTCTCGTCTCTGAAAAAGAAAAAAAAAATCCCGGGCGTGGAGGTTCACGCCTGTAATCCTAGCACTCTGGGAGGCCGAGGTGGGAGGATCACTCAAGGTCAGGAATTCGATACTGGCCTGAGCAAAAGCGAGACCCCATCTCTACTAAAATAGAAAGAAATTAATTGGACAACTAAAAATATATATAGAAAAAATTAGCCAGGCATGGTGGCACATGACTGTAGTTCCATCTACTTGGGAGGCTGAGACAGGAGGATCGCCTGAGCCCAGGAGTTTGAGGTTGCTGTAAGGTAGGCTGATGCCATGGCACTCTAGCCTGGACAACAGAGTGAGACCCTGTCTCAAAAATATAAAATAAATATAATAGTCACATCGGACAGGTGTGATGGCTCACACCTGTAACCCCAGTGCTTTGGGAGGCCAAGGCAGGAGGATTGCTTGAGGCCGGGAGTTTGAAACTAGCCTGAGCGACATAGCAAGGCCCAATCTCTAAAAAAAAGAATGAAAACACAAAGATACTTTTAACACAATGAATGCAATAGAATTTTACTATTCCAAGATAACTTTGAGGTTTATTTTTAGAATTAATTCATAGTATGGATTAGCAGTCAGCAAACAGTTTTTGTGAAAGGCCAGATAGTAAATAGTTCAGGCTTTGTGGGCCATATAATCTGTCACAACTACTCAACTGTTGTAGCACCAAAGTAGCTATTGACAATATGTAAATAAAGGGCATGGATATGTTCCAACAAAACTTTATTTATGCAAACACATGATGAGCTGGATTTGGCCACAAGACTTACTGATTCAGTAAGTTTAAAGTTGTATGAAAAGCATCTTCATTCACTCCTGCCAATGTATTCCTGTGATTGAATGTATACCCTAATTTAGAAATACAGTCCTGGCCGGGCGCGGTGGCTCACGCCTCTAATCCTAGCACTCTGGGAGGCCGAGGCGGACGGATCGCTCAAGGTCAGGAGTTCGAAACCAGCCTGAACAAGAGCGAGACCCCCGTCTCTACTATAAAACAGAAAGAAATTAATTGGCCAACTAAAAATATATAGAAAAAATTAGCCGGGCATGGTGGCACATGCCTGTAGTCCCAGCCACTTGGGAGGCTGAGGCAGAAGGATTGCTCGAGCCCAGGAGTTTGAGGTTGCTGTGAGCTAGGCTGACGCCATGGCACTCATTCTAGCCCAGGCAACAGAGTGAGACTCTGATTCAAAAAAAAAAAAAAAAAAAAGAAGTACAGTCCTATCAAAAGTTCACTTTGGAGCTTTTCTTTTACTATGTGAATTTTCTATCAAAGGTGATTTTTCTATCCTTTTGAACAGAGATTACCAACATATGTATTTAAAGAAAGTGAACTTTCAACATAACTTGGTCATAACAAGATTTTGCAGATGAGAAAACCAAGAACCAGCAAGACAAGGGATGAGTCATCAAACATTGTATGTTGCAACAGAGCAATGACCTCCGAGGTTACTTTCCCTTCCTTGTCAGGCTCACAAGAACAGACACTTAAGTGCATGCTCTTTAATTTCAGGAAAGCCCCTCCTTTTTCCTTCCTTCCCTCCCTCTCTCCCTTCTTCCTTCCTTCCATCCTCTTTCTCTCTCTTTCTTAAATATAATTTGAACAAACTTGATTTTCTGTTTTCTTTGCAGAAAAGTAGAAATAAATTGAAGGGAAGAAGAAACAGGGGGAACAGTAACAGAAGCAGAGAAATTCTCTGTACAAAAGGTGACAAAAGAAATGAGAATTTGGCTGGGCGCAGTGGCTCATGTCTGTAATCCTAGCACTCTGGGAGGCCAAGGCGGGCGGATCTTTTAAGATCAGGAGTTTGAAATCAGCCTGAGCAGGAGTGAGACCCCCGTCTCTACTAAAAATAGAAAGAAATTAACTGGCCAACTAAAAATATATAGAAAAAATAAGCTGGGCATGGTGGCACATGCCTGTAGTCCCAGATACTTGGGAGGCTGAGGCAGGAGGATTGCCTGAGCCCAGGAGTTGGAGGTTGCTGTGAGCTAAGCTGACACCACAGCACTCTAGCCCAGGCAGCAGAGCGAGACTTTGTCTCAAAAAAAAAGAAAACAAACAAACAAACAAACAAAAAGAAATGAGAACTTGTAACAGAAAGAATGGCCTGAAGAAGGGTAAAAATGTTTTCTGTCTCTTCAAAACCCTCTCACCCTTTTTGAGAACTAAAACCCACATCCCTGCCTCAGGCCAGTGGTGGGAGAAGCAGGAGAGTGTCCTTTGTTCTCCGTGCCACAGGAGAAGGCTGGGGGAATTGCCCTGGCAGAGGTCACGAGATTGTTTTAGCCAAAAATGGGATTATAGAATTAATCAGAACCATTAAACCTCTGTACTTCTGCTCCAGGCAGGACATTGGTACTTTAAAATGGAAGGGAGTCTGCCAACTTCCTCATTTACCACCAAATTAATAAACTCCTCTTTCTTTCTCAAAAAAAAAAAAATTCAATTTGAGGCCCTTTCTCAATGGAAAGCCTAGGCCAAAAGATCCAAGAGGAATTCTATCCTCACGTTGTGCTAAGTCCAGCTGGTTGGTTAGGTGTACAGTTTGGTTAAGCCGGTTGAGTGCACCATAGCAAGTTACTAAGCTCCTGGGCCTTGGTTTCCTTGCCTATCAAATGGGGATAACAATTTCATCCAAGCAGTGATGTTAAAAGTGTTAGGTGAAATACTGTCTTCTATAAAGGGTAAGATCAGTACGCCAGGTGTGCACAAACAGAGGGCTTCTCCCTGCGTGAAAGGAGAAAAGGGCACTGTGACATTTCTGCTCAAGTCTAGCTGCTAGACTAAGCTGAGAAGTTTCTGCTTGCTTAGTTTCAAAGTTTTTAGTCACATATAAACAGTTTGAGAACCTGCTCAGGGACTTTAGGGTAATGTAATTCATCCTTGGCAGACTACATGATTTGTTTCCAAATAACTTTTGCTTTTAAAACATCTCCTTCAGAGGCATTGTGGCCAGCAAATTCAGAGTTGTCTGGTTTCTAGGGGTCTAAACCTGCAATACCTCAGATCCAATGAAAACAAAAGCGTCCCTGTCCCGATTCCCTCATAACATTTTCTTATGTGCCCTGGGACCCCATCCCATCCCCTAAGACATCAGCTTTCTGAGCTTTTTGAGGTCAAGATCTTGTTGGCCTTATTCATATCTGTACACCAAGGTCTTAGTACAGTATCCAGAACCTGATAGAAGTTCAATATATATATATATATATATATATTTTTTTTTTTTTTTGAGACAGAGTCTCACTCTGTTGCCCAGGATAGAGTGCTGTGGCGTCAGCCTAGCTCACAGCAACCTCAGACTCCTGGGCTGGAGCGATCCTCCTGCCTCAGCCTCCTGAGTAGCTGGGACTACAGGCATGTGCCACTATGCCCGGCTAAATTTTTCTATATATTTTTAGTTGGCCAATTAATTTCTTTCTATCTTTTTAGTGAAGACGGGGTCTCGCTGTTGCTCAGGCTGGTTTTGAACTCGAGGGTGGCGGTCCACCCACCTCGGCCTCCCAGAGTGCTAGGATTACAGGCGTGAGCCACCGCACCTGGCCTCAATATGTATACTTTGATTGATGAATAAATGTGTGGGGAAGATTGGAGAGTACCTCAGACAGGGCCCTAAAGTAGGTGTCTGTTGGTCAGATTACCAGAGCCTGGGGGAGCCCAGGACCTGCCTCAGCTTTGTAGGTGCAGGAAGTCAATTTATGAATACACCCAAGAGAAGGCCATGGGAGAGGGTATTACCTCATGGCAACCATACTTACAAGTGTGTATAACAGAAAGTCAAGTTCTAAATTATACATTTGTAACTGTACATATATGAAAATTTACCTGTATCAGCTTATTCTGCCTGGTAGCCACATCCTCATGGAATAGTCAGAGGGTTCCAGGAAAGCCTGGACTCTTCCATTCCAAGTGCCCTTTTGCAGTGTGATTTTGATACTTCTTCCCTCAAGAAGTCGAGTATATTTTCCCTCCCTTTGGATCTGGGTGGGTGCTGTCTGTGTCTTGCTTTGACTTCTGGGCCTAATCCTTCAGAAGCACTGCAGTTTCGCTTCACCCTCTTAGAGGCTAGCCACCGCCCAAAGAAGCTCAGCCTGACTACCGAATGAGGGTGGTCTGTGCACACGGAGGGCCATGTGGAATGGCCCCAGGCCCCAGATCTGGGAGGCCAGGTAGGATACTCCACTCACATGAAGCCACTCTAGTAGCCACTGTAAGGAGCACAGACAAGCCATCCCTACTAAGCAAAACTGTAAGCAACAAAATGGTTGAAAGTGATTTTAAACCACTGGGTTTTGAGGGCATTTACATACAAAATGGAGAACTAAAAGAGACTCAAAGCAAGAGGAAGTGGTTGGATTATATTAATTGCCGGTATCATTGTCTTCTGAAAGTCTGTTGCCTCAGTTTCCACTCTCTGCCATCCTGATGGTCAGGCTCCCACTATTCCAACAAGTCTGGAGATATCTTTCTGTCTCTGACTCTCTGATCTATCATTTTGGAGGTACCAGTCAGACCAAATCCCCTTTGGATGATACATTTGTTGTTATCTTGACTGAATTTTGGGCCTTGCTCAATTACAAAGGGACAACTTCATTTAAGCTATTGGCTTCTTCCTAATTTTTTAGTATTTATTGTCTGCCATAAGTCAGGCCCTGTCCTAGGAGCTAATGATACAGCAGAGAACCAGAAAAAGCCCTGTCCTCATGGAACTTATGTTGTTACTGAAAGTTTGGTTCTTGTCCCCAAGGCCACATCAGAAGAATGAGGACGAGTGGTTTGAGGAGAAGGAAAGATGAGTTTATTAGTTTGCTGGCAAAGAGGAGGTTGGCAGAATCCCATCTCTAAGTACCAATGTCCTGCCTCTGAGCAGAAGTACAGAGATTTTAAAGGTTCTGATCAATCCCATCTTTGGCTAAGACAATCTCATGACTTCTGCATCTCACCTTTGGCTAAGACGATCATGTGACCTCCACCCAGACAGTTCCCTTGAGTCATCTTCTATGGCACAAAGAACAAAAGACATTCCCCTGCCTCTCCCAACAATTGGCCTGAGGCAGGGATGCAGGTCCTACTTCTCCAAAAGGATTGGGAGATGTTTAAACAGACAGAAAAGATTTTTGCCATTTTTCAAGCTACCTTCTGTTATAAAATTTCAATGTAACAGATTGTGCAAGTCCTTTGTCTTCATATTACCAGGAATAAAAATATGACCCAGAGTATTGTTATGGAGCAAATGGGCTTGCTGACCAATGTGCATAAAAGCCAATACCATGGCACTGAGAAAAGAAAGGCATTATTGCAAGGCTAGCCTGCAAGGGGACAGGAGTCAGGCTCAAATCTTTCTCCCCTATTTGAGGTGTGGGGCAATTACAGGCTAGGAGGGAAAGGGAAAGGATTTAGGAGTGTTGGCTTTGCAGGGTCTGATTTGAGGTCTTCAAATTTGACCATTTGTGGTAAGGTATGTTGAGGCAGATTTTAGCCCTGGATCTTCTGGGCCAATTGGACCCCTTGCTTCTGAAAGAGTTCCGGCATTCAGGTTCAGATCATGTCCTGGTCTTCTTGGTTCTGAGGGGAGGAATTGTTGATTCCAGGTTAGAGGCCAAACCTTTGTCTATTGCTCATGCCTAGGCTACATGACTTGCAGTTTTTGGTGTTGTGTTACTTACAAGGTAACTTGAAATTTTTTTTTTTTTTTTTTTTTTGAGACAGAGTCTCACTCTGTTGCCCAGGCTAGAGTGCCGTGGCGTCAGCCTAACTCACAGCAACCTCAAACTCCTGGGCTCAAGCAATTCTTCTGCCTCAGCCTCCCTAGTAGGTATACAGGCATGCACCACCATGCCTGGCTCATTTTTTCTATATATTTTTTAGCTGTCCAAGTAATTTCTTTCTATTTTTAGTAGAGACAGGGTCTTGCTCTTGCTCAGGCTGGTCTCAAACTCCTGAGCTCAAATGATCCACCCTCCTCGGGCTCGCAGAGTGCTAGGATTACAAGAGTGAGCCACCACGCCCCTCCGCCCCCCCGCCCCCCTCCCCCCAGTAACTTGACATTTTGTTATCAACAGAGCAGGCCCAGTTTGGGCTAGTCCCACAGTTACAGTATCAGTGCAGAAAAGCATACCAAGCCCTAGAAACAACTTGATAACCACCAAGCCTTCCCTAGCTTCTTTATACAGCTCTCAGAATTTTATACAAGTAGATGACCAAAAGTGATTCTTCCTATATTTTTAAGGTATGAGAAGTTTGGGATTAACTGACAGATAGATATGTGCCTAGAGCACCAAGGAAATAGAGGAACAACATTGCGTGTGTGTGTCTGAGAGACAGTGTGTGTGTGTGTAATTTGATATTTCAAAAAAAAATGAATCCGAGTGGTCATGGGGAAAAATTAGTAGTTTATTGCACTAACTATTTAAAGCAGCTTTTAAAAAATATTCTTTTATTTTATTTTGAATACTTATGGGGACAGTGGTATCATTATCTTTTCAGTATGTAAGCACTCTTAAGGCATAAAGCAGATCTACAGAGTTTGCCTGACCCTCACTGGGAGGGTTACTTCGAGTACAAAACATGTTTTTACAGAGTGGGTGGTAATCCTCCATAGAGGCTGTTTCATATTTGCGTGGAGCTTCCAGGTAAACTATCTCCCCCATTTAAGGGAGCTCCCTCCCTGTATTTCTAGTGGCTTGAACTGGTATCTCTTTCAGGGAGAAATCTTCCTTAGGTACATAAGGGTATAACAAGTCTTTCTTTGCTTTTCAAAGGACTAGTATTGGGACATCTAGCTCTGTCCCTAGTCAGTGTATATTTTATGTGGTTGAAACAGTTTCTCTTTAATTTTCCACCGTTTTTTTCCCTATTTTATTTATTTATTTTAATTTCGGAGTATTACAGAGGTACAAACGCTTTAGTTACATAAATCGCCTTTGTATCGCCAGAGTCAGAGCTACAAGCGTGCCCTTCCCCCAGACAGCGCGTACCCGCACCCCTTGGGTGTGAATTTACCCATCCCCTCCTCCCCCTGCACCTGCCTGACATGTGATAAATGTTACTTGAATGCCTCTTCTGTGCCAGTGCCACTCAAATCGATGTCAATATATTATTAGGTGATTTAATTCTAAAAACTTTCTTAAGTAGGTACTGTAATCACTCTCATTTTACAGATAAGGAAACTGAGGCTCAGAGAGGTCAAGATCACTGAGCTAATAATTGACCCAAGACTCTTGCTCCAGAGCTTGTTCTCTTAACCCAGTTATATGTTTCTTTTTATTTTTTTTATTTTCAAAGCCTAAGCAGTTTAAAAACCCAGTTATACGTTAATAGATTCTTGCTTTCTGTCCCAAAAGCTACCAAAATGACCATTTGAAACATGTCTTCATACGAATTACAGTAGAAATAAAATTAGCCAAACCTTCCATGCTAACGCCTAACACAATTTATTCTTCACGTTTAAACAAGATCAAACCAAAGCTCTGAGGGGCTGACTTTGCCTAAGGGCACTGCTCATAATGGGTGGAGGCAGCACTCGCAACTCTCAGCGCAACACCAAACTCCAAGTATCAGCGCTTTAACCAGTTTTGCTTTTCTTGGCCCTGTACTCCCGGAAGTCCCGCCCCAGGGGAAGGGCAGTTTCCGGAAAAAATTGAGACAAGGAAAGCCAGAAAGGGACAATGGGAGTGGCTGATTGTGGCGCTCTAGCATTCCTTCGCTCTATGGTCGCTGCCAATTGACAGGTCCCAAGAGTCAAGAATTCTCTCTATTGGATGAGCAGCCTCCCGTAGGCGGGCCTCTGGGTTCGCAGCATGCTGATTGGCTGGATCCGCCATGCGGAACGGAGGGATTGTGCTTGGGGCACACGGACGGAGGTGACCCGCTGCTTTCTCACTCCAAGTGGAGACGAGCGATCGCATGTGGGCGCTTCGCTCGCTGCTGCGGTCCGTGGCTGGGCGCACCATGTCGCAGGGACCCGCCCGCCGCCAGCGGCAGCCTAAGGACCCGCTGCGGCACCTGCGCACGCGGGAGAAGCGCGGCCCGTCGGGGATCCCCGGGGGCCCGAACACGGTGTACCTGCAGGTGGTGGCGGCCGGAGGCCGGGACGCGGGCGCTGCGGTCTACGTCTTCTCCGAGTACAACCGGTCAGTGCACCGCGCCGGGACTCCGACCGGGCCTCCATGGCGTCCCCTTACCGAGCCCCGCGCTGCCCTGCCGGGTACTCCGTGCTGTCCAGCCCCAGAGCGTCGCGGCTCCTCCCTGAGCTTAAGTGTCCCCTACTTTACACATGTGGGATTTCACCGTTGCAGCAGTTCTTGGTGTTTTGGTGGGTGGGAAATCCTAGAGTCCTTGTATACCTTCGTCCATGTGATTTCCCTGGATCAGGGAAGAACTTCAAACTTGGATCTAAGGGTCCTCTTCCCAATCCTTGGGCCCTGGGCTGGCTCTTAGCACACTCTGAGCCATACCCCCTTCTGTGCACCCCAAGGCCGGGGTCTCTTAGTTGACATATGGGGTAGACAGATTTGGTGAGGAGCTGATGGGGGTAATGCCCTATCTTGACCCAGCACAAGCCCGCACAGGCCTCCCCTCCTCTCGACCCTTTCTAAGAAGGGTTCAGAATCTCCGTCCTAATAGCAGATATGTGGCCAACCAGTGCATGGACTTTTAATGTATGTTTATTTGTTTCCAGAGTCTACAGTAAAGCGTCTAATTGATGTCAGAGATTTTACAGAATAGAGTCTTTTTGTAATGTTTGTCTTGTAGGTATCTCTTCAACTGTGGAGAAGGTGTCCAGCGACTCATGCAGGAACACAAGTAAGTCAATCATATGCTTTTGGGGTGGAGATGATTGTGGGCTTGAAAGCTGAGACAAGAGGCAGGTGTGTGTTTATAGCAAAAGATGTGGTCCTTGGTCAGTCCATTTTATCCTGCTCAAATGTTTTTCTTAGGTTGAAGGTTGCTCGCCTGGACAACATATTCCTGACACGAATGCACTGGTGTAATGTTGGGGGGTTGTGTGGTGAGTATGTTCTTTGCAGGGTCAGAGGCTGGTGGGAAGTCTGGAATTTTAATCTGCTTCACCCTTCTTTTGCACGTCTTCCAAGTCCAGCAGAGGTAGATTTCTTTTTATGTCAGTTCAGTATTACCTTCTACTTGGTTTCTTGGGTTGCTGGGCCAGAGGTTTATGGCAGAAAACTGGAGAGTGTAGCAGTGGTGATTACAGTAAATTTACCATGGGGGCCATTGGCAGCCACACACAGGTACCAACTATCCAGATTACTCCATCATTCATGTCTGTCAATTGGGAAAGTTGATGGTGTTGTAGCCAAATTCTGTAAGCTTGGTGAGGTGGATGGGAAGGAGGGGATTGTTGAATGAGTCCCGGTTCTCAGGGCTGAGACTTGGCTGAGGCAGGCGTGGCACCTAGGATATGAAATTTAAGGCCATCCTTTCGTTTGCATGACTCTGAGAGTAAGTACCTCTTTCAATTTTGCATACTAGGTGCCTCACTGCCTCACCCTAGTATCAGCTCAGCCCATTCTAGAGGCATTTGAGAAATATTTGGCATCCCTTATACCTCTAGCTAGCATCACTTCTGCTCTGCACATGTTCCCTGATGAGTGTTTAGAAGCTGGAATGAGGACACGTAGATAAATAGCTAGATAAATACAGGGTGCTCCTCCCAGGAGTGACTATAGGTCAAGTTGATGAGAGATCTCATTTTATTCATCCTTTTTAGGAATGATTCTTACTTTAAAGGAAACCGGGCTTCCAAAGTGTGTACTTTCTGGACCTCCACAACTGGTGAGTCTCTCCTGACTCGCCTTTCAAGACCAACCCTTCCTTTCTTAATGTTAGTAATAAGAATTTTCATTTTTGCAAATTAGTCTTTTGCTCTCCAGAGATACCTGGTAATGGAGTAAACATTTCACCTTTCAACTTGAATAGACTCGAGTTTAAAGCCTAATTAAGTGTGTGACCTTGAATGAGTTACTTTACCTTTCTGAGCCTCAGATTCTTCATCTATAAAATAGCTATAATATTTCATAGAGTTGTTGCTAAATATTAACACATATAAAGCACTAAGTCACTTTATTAGATGTTTGGCACCAAGTAGGTATGCAATAAATGGTAGCTTTTGTTTTTACTCATGTATTAGATTTCAGATATCTTCTTACCTTCAAAAACAGCTTATTACACTGTAGAGAAGTTGTGTGCACATTGTTAAAACTGTTGAATGTATCAGTTCATTTTCCAGTTCTTTCTTTTGTTTTTTTTTTTTTGGTGCCGAAACCTGGGACATTTTCCAGTTCTTAAGAAGAAAGGCAACCAGTCACCAAGACCTATTAATTCTATCCTCAAAATAATGTCTGAAATCCATCCATTTGTCCTCATCTCATTGAGACCTTCATTATCTCTGTCTTATACACCTGTGTACTCCAATAGCCTCCCAAATCCATTCTTGCCTCCCTGTAATCGATTCCCCACACCACAGCCAGAGAGATCACTTTAAGACAGAAAAGTAGTGTCACTTTCCAACGTAAAATCCTTTAAGGGCTCCCCATTACAGTGCAATCTGAGCACTGTAGTATGGCCTACACTGTAGGCCCCAGCCCCTGCACACACTTCCACCTGTACCTGTCACCAGGCTGCAGCTGCACCGGCCAGCTCTTCAGCTCTTTTCACCCCCTACCCCCACCGAAGCCATGCCCACCTCAGAGCTTTGGTCCATATACGAGTTCCCTTTGCCTCTTCTCATGCCTGCCTGTATCATTACTGAACATTTAGGGCTCAGCCAGAAGCTCATTTATTCCAGAGCTGTCCCTGCCTCTCCAGACAAGTTGGATTCCAGCCTTCTGCACTTTTCATTTTTCTTGCAGAGCACTTACCGTAATTGCCACAAACTTGTCTGTATTACCATTTGTAATACATTTTTGTCTCATTTTTGTCTCCTCCACTGGGTTCATGAAAACAAAGAGTCTATCTCTTTTTCATTGCTAAATCCTTGGCATCTAACATATTGGCTACTTAGTAAATATTTGCATAAATGAGGTACATAATACTTATTAAAGTTTGTTTTCTGTTGATACCTACTGATACTTTTTATATACTTGAATGCTTTACTGTGTTCCGTATTTGTTTAACCATAACTGCTCATTTCTTTGTTTTTTTTTTCTCTTTTAGGAAAAATACATAGAAGCAATCAAAATATTTTCTGGTCCATTGAAAGGAATAGACCTGGGTATGTCTTTGACCTTGACTCGTTATCTGCTATTTCTTACTCATATATGCCCTGACCTCTCAAATTAGAATCCATTAAAGACATCTGTGCTCAAGTAGAGATTAGACAAAAAAAAAAAAAAATCTAAATTGAACCTTAAAATCAAATGCTTCATCAACCTGAGATGGAGTAATGCCTATTGCATTTTTTGTGCTCCCACCTCATGCTGTAAAAATATGGGCCAGGTAGGCAGGAGTGATTTAAAAACTGATACGTACCCTCATGCATGCTGTGTGACAGTCTCCATTCAGGCACCAAGGCTCCTTCTTCAATCCTAGAGGTGCTCCCCATTGTCAAATTGCCTTGAATTCCTTGCAGGAGGAAGGCAAGGTGTGAGCAGAGGTTGGTAAAGGTTTTATGGCCGTTTGTGTGTACTGCCCTCAGCTCAGCTGTGCCAGGAGGCTCATGGTCTCTTGATGAGAAGAGGCATCACTGAGGATGGCAGTTGACACTGTTGAGTTTGTATCCTGGCCCTGGTCCCTTGTCCATCTTTGGCTTATTAATGCTTCTCTTTTATAGAGCACTAGCATTTTATTTCTAAGTGCATACCAGCCCTTATGGTTGAGATGATAGATTCTCTGGCCTCACAATCCTATTTAACTTGGACCTCTTACATTTGAGTATTTTCTTTTAAAAAATTTTTTTTAATGGATAGTTACAAATGCTCATAACATATTTTTCCATTTGGCTACAGTCAATATGAATGACTGGTGAAAATACATGTTTGTTTCTCTGTTAAAAATTTTAATCTGCTCAGACATTCTGGTTTTAGTAGCAGATTGCCACTAGAATTCTGAAGCAGTTCAGTTGCTTATGACTGGTGATCTTGGAAGCTAAATTTCATACATCTTACTAATGCAATCACTCTCCTCTTGTATGGTTTTCATGTAGCTGTGCGGCCCCACTCTGCACCGGAATACCAGGATGAAACCATGACGGTTTACCAGGTCCCCATATATAGTGAGTATGAAAGCCAGATTTCCTTGTAGGAGGGTCTAGGTCCTAAGTAAGGAAAATGTGGGTGAAGCTAGAAACTGTTTGAATATTTGCACTGGGCACCCTGTTTTGTGTTCTGAGCATGACTAGGAATTTAGCTAAGGAATTAAGATATGGTTCCTGAGACCCGTTTAATTCATGATAGCGATTATGTCTTGGTATATTACATAGTCAACCACTGTCAGAACATAGATTGCACCCAGATTTGCACATTCATTGCTTAGTGTTTATTTGCCACGGATGTGAGTACCCTCCTTTGATGGGAGGATTCTGGAGAGGTTTGGATAATATATTTTTTTAAAACAGTGCTGTTAGTGGGTCAGAAGCTCCTACAAAGCTTCAGGCTCCAGGGCCTGTGTGGTTTGGACTTAGGATAGGCTGCATGTCAGTCTCGTCCTAAACACGTTCCATGTCTGGTTTTACCTAGTGAAGGAAATACCAAGCAGTAGGGACGTTTCAGGCGAGAACACCCAACAAAGGCCAGAGAAATCCAGCGTTTGACAGGGAGACGAGGCCCATGCTGGCCCACGGGCAGAAGAGGGCATGGGGAGGGGTGCCGCTGCAACAAGGCACGAGTGCCTGTGGGCCAGTGAGCAGACTGGGCTGAGCGGCACACCCCTGGCCTGGTTTACCCCTGTCAGAAGTTTCCTCCTACCTGACCCTTGCTGCCGCCCCCCGAGCCCAAGTTGTGTCCCTCAGTTCCTTTCTAGCACCCTGCTCTTCCCTCTTTTGCATATAACAGCTTACTTTTCTATCATGTTTGCTGAGTTTTGTTGATCATTGTTTTCCCAGGGCCCAGCAGGCCTTAATGACTGAGCATGCATGAGGAGCAAGCAGGGCTTCTTTTTAGACCATCAGCTGTGCTTTAGCTTCTTCGAGCTGTGAATTTTTTATGTTGCCCTTGAGATTTAACTAACTGCAAAGCTGTGCTCCTTCTCCTGGAGATGGGTACCTTTTTGGCTTTGGTTTGTTCAATGAGCATGGTGACAATGCATCAGCTTGCCTGCAGCCTGCATGCTGTTTAGTCCACACTGTTGAGTTTGTACCATGGGTAAGGTTCTGAGCTGAGTAGAAACATAAAGATGAGTAAGATAGAAACGCAGTCCAGAGACCAGGTGGGGAAGTAATTAGTTATTTACTTCTGTGGTAAAAGCCTGTTGATTTCATTGGCATTCCCACGTGTGAACACCTGGGCTTTGGCTGTGGGCATCTTGTGCGGTGTGTAATTTGATGGTGTCCTGTGCTGTGCAGGTGAGCAGGGGTGTAACCAGCACCAGCCATCACAGAGTCCAGAAAGACCCCTCGACAGGCTCAGTCCAGAGCAGTCTTCAGACTCTGGGTCAACTGAAAACGAGCAGCACCTTCCCCGTGGTAATGGTATGAACAGAACACACCAGGAGAACTTGTATTTTCTTAATTCTCTGCCTCATACTGTTTGTTCTAAATTAGAATCATTATTATAAGAAAGCCACGTGTGTAAAACAGATTCTTCTTCCCGGACACATTGTGACTTGGTCCTGGGGAGAGTGAGGAGTGTTGTTGTGACGGTAGCAGTCCTGAGCTGTGAAGTCCAGTCCACGGTTTTAGGCCTACCAGGGCCTGGATAGGCCCAAAACTGTGTTCTGTTTACCTAGGGGAGAACTGAGCCAGGCAAACTGATTTATACAGAGGGCTTTTATATTTTTCATTAATGGGACATTAATGCAAATTAGTTTTTAATTAATGCAGAAACTGTAACTGCTAAGCTGACAAAACAGTCAAATCCATGAAAGGATCTACACCTTTTCTTCCAGAATGACAGCCTACTGGGGAATCCAGTTAAAAGTCCAGGATTAAGCCGGGCGTGGTGGCTCACGCCTGTAATCCTAGCACTCTGGGAGGCTGAGACAGGAGCATTGGTTGAGCTCAGGAGTTCAAGACCAGCCTGAGCAAGAGCGAGACCCCATCTCTACTAAAAATAGAAAAAATTAGCTGGGGATGGTGGTGAATACCTGTAGTCTGAGCTACCCAGAAGGCTGAGGCAGGAGGATCGCTTGAGCCCAAGAGTTTGAGGTTGCTGTGAGGTAGGCTGACACCACAGCACTCTAGCCTGGGCAACAGAGTGAGACTCTGTCTCAAAAAAAAAAAAAAGGCCAGGATTAGAGGAGGAGTATCAGAGGAGTTGGGCTACTTCAAGGGTTTGTTGTGCTTAATAGAAGGGCAGTGTTGGCAAAGCTTGGCAAGGTCATCTTTCCTTTCTTTTTTTTTTTTTTTGAAACAGTCTCACTCTGTTGCCCGAACTAGAGTGCCGTAGTGTCAGCCTAGCTCACAGCAACCTCAAACTCCTGGGCTCGAGGGATCCTCCTGCCTCAGCCTCCCGAGTAGCTGGGACTACAGGCATGTGCCACCACACCCGGCTAAGTTTTTCTACTTTTATTTGTCCCACTAATTCCTCTCTATTTTTAGTAGAGACGGGGTCTCACTCTTGCTCACGCTGGTCTTGAACTTCTGAGCTCAAGCGATTCTCCTGCCTCAGCCAGCCTCCCAGAGTGCTAGGATTATAGGCATGAGCCATTGTGCCAGGCCAAGGCCTTCTTTCTTTTCTGAGGTCGTGTCTGTCTGGTGACTTAGAAAAAGCCAACCCTGTACGCTGTCTTTTTTTTGGATGGCACAGGGTCAAGATTGAAACATACATTTTTTTCTGCAGGCCTTTTAGCTTTTGTGTTATTTCTCATATTCTTTTCTTTTTTTTTGAGACAGAGTCTCGCTCTGTTGTCTGGGCTAGAATGAGTGCTGTGGCGTCAGTCTGGCTCACAGCAACCTCAAACTCCTGGGCTCAAGCAATCCTTCTGCCTCAGCTTCCCAAGTAGCTGGGACTACAGGCATGCACCACCAATTTTTTCTATATATTTTTAGTTGGCCAATTAATTTCTTTCTATTTTTAGTAGAGACGGGTCTCCCTCTTGCTCAGCTGGTTTCGAACTCCTGACCTTGAGCGATCCACCCGCTTCGGCCTCCCAGGGTGCTAGGATTACAGGCGTGAGCCACCGCTCCCAGCCTATTTCTCATATTCTTAAATGTGTTGTAAAGCACATTACATTTTTTTTCCTATCTTCTCCAGTCCTCAGTAAAATGTATCATTTAAAAAAGTTTCACTTGCCATTCTAAAGTTTTTCTGGTCAGAGTTTTGTGTTTTCCATTTACCCAAATACATCTCAACATAAATTGAGAAAGGGGAAAAAAAGTTCTGCTTAAGAATATTAGTGTCTGCAACCTTTGTATTGGGACAGTAATGTCCAATTAATTTTTATGCGACGTAAAACTAGGTATTTTTTATCTGTGAAGTCTTTACAACATTCACATTTACCTTGTTATAATCAAATGTGTTTTTCCTCAGGTGTTAGCCAGAAAAGGAGTGGCAGGGACCCTTCCTTGGTTGTAGCTTTCGTCTGTAAGGTAAGAGAGCCTTTCTGGAGGGTCATAAGTGATCTTGGGTTTGGCTGGCAGCCTGTGGCTGGTACTTCTCTATTAACTAAAAAGTAGAAGCTCCTGAGTTACCTGAGCCAAGAAGGATACAGATAACCAATTTCTCAAAATAACCCCTATAGTTTTATATCCTTTTAAATTCTCTTCCAGTGCTCTGTCAGTCTCTGGATATATTTGTTTACATTTGTCTGTCGTTGGTCCTCTTGGAGTTCAGAAATTGTTGAAGGCAGCTGTGTGTTGTTTCCTTTAAATCCATTTGGCCTTTATTCAGACCCTTTCAACTCTGTTTTAGTTTATTTCATTTCTCTGCAGTAGTTAAGGTCTGACATTAGATCAAATTTAGTGTTAGCTAGCATTCACAAGTGCACAGATCTGCAACTCTGAAATTGGTCAAACTCCATTAAAAATGTTATTATACTCTATCTGTAAGATCTGACTAATGGCTGTTTTTAATAGAACTTTGCATTAAAATTTTACTATAATACGATCTGCAACAAATACTTTTGTCTAATGTAAGAAGACTACATTGCCCTTTTGTAGGATTTGATTTTTTTTTTTAAAGAAGTAATATTGATTTTAAAATATATTTGGAATTTGCATCCAGATTCTAACACTTGTAAGTGAAAACAGTTGTGAAGGGTCAGTAGTAATATTAGTTGCAGGATCACTGCTAGTATCACTTCTATCAGTTTATTTGAATAATAGTGATTTATGTAAAGTTAAGTTTCTGAGTTTTTAGGCAGCAAAGTAATTTTTAAAAATAATTTATATGTTAATTTTTAAATTGTATTCCTGCCCTCCTGCATAGATGACATCGGGCATGATGAAATGTGTTTTTGCGTGGTGCAGGCTCACCCTTACTCTGCCAGTTGCCCTGTCTTCAGGCACCTGGTCCTAGGAGCTGTAGGCCCTGACACTAAGTAGCTGCCGGCTGCTTACCTGGGCTTTTCTGTCTCCTGCCTTGCTGTCTGCTGTTGCTTCTGAGGGCTGCTGTCACTCGGTCAGCCTGTAGCTCCTTTCCCTCTTCCAATTGGCTGCTCTCAGCTGAGGGTTTGGAAAGTAAGGCTGAGCTAGTTCAAGTTCTGGGAGGCTCCGGGCCTGGGGGCCTGAGAAACCTATCTGATGGAAGAGCGTGGGCTTGGCGGCTGTTGGATTGCCCGGGGCCTTGTTGGCTTGTGTTCTGGTTCTCATCCATCTTCCAAATACTCTGCATTCTTCAGATGGGAGCAAATCTCCGTGGGTTGAATTCAGCTCATGGAGAAATAGGTTTCCTCAGCCTTAGGTCTGCAAGTTCCTTTTAAACGTTAGAAACATGTAGTTGCCATTCTCCAACTCATTTGGATGTGTGGAAAGAATGTTTGACCAAAACAGTACTTGTTAATGTCATTATCTAAAGATGTCAGCTGAACTCGATCATCTTTGTGTGATATGCACTCACTGAAGCTGTCTGTAATCCTTCCTCTAGAACAATATTTCTCCAAATGGAAAATTCTAGAATCCTGAGAATAAGACTTTGGTATGCAAATTTGATTTTTTTTTTTTTTTTTTTTGAGACAGAATCTCACTCTGTCTCTCAGGCTAAAGTGCCGTGGTGTCAGCCTAGCTCACAGCAACCTCAAACTTCTGGGCTTAAACAATCCTTCTGCCTCAGCCTCCCGAGTAGCTGGGACTACAGGCATGCGCCACCATTCCTGGCTAATTTTTTCTATATATTTTTAGTTATCCAGATAATTTCTTTCTATTTTTGGTAAAGACAGGGTCTCGCTCTTGCTCAGGCTGATCTCGAACTCCTGAGCTCAAACGATTCACCCACCTCGGCCTCCGAGAGCATTAGGATTACAGGCGTGAGCCACCACGCCCGGCTGCAAATGTGATTCTTGGCCCTAAAAGTAACTTCTTCAAGAGGTTAAAAGAAAATGCAAATAGTTTATAAAGATTTAAAAAAGAAAATGAAAGTCAAATGTAATTCAACATTCAAAGACCTCTTAACATTTTATGCCATTTCTGACTTTTTGAGGTTTTAGGATAGGATTATTGTTCTCCCTTCTAACATAGTAAGAGAATATTGGGAATTTTGTGTTATAATTTTTCTCTAATATACAAGCGACAACACCATATTGCCAAATATTTGAAAAATACAGGGGAAAACAAAAACCATCTATCCTTTTGTTACCCTGTCACTGTCATTAGGATATTGCATTATATAAAATCTGCTTGGTCATTGCTGTGTTAGTGTTCTGGTGATGTTCCTTTAGCTATGAATTGACAAGTGTAGAATGGTAGGACAGTGTTTCTCTTCAAGAATACTTGAGGATACTTATTTTGAACTTTGATGTGGAAATGAGTTACATTTTGTTAAATTTACGGTGAGTTAATGTTGGGAAATAAAGCACTGTGTTTTTTAATTATTATGGTTTCAGTACTAAAGCATTTCAAAGTACATGACTTCAGAATATGGTATTAATTTTAAAAACTCAGAAAGATACACTTCTAAGAAAATGGATTAAACCAAGCTTCTTCACTGGCCACTGAAATCACACTTCCATTCTCTCTGTTGCAGCTTCACGTGAAGAAAGGCAGCTTCTTGGTGCTCAAAGCAAAGGAGCTGGGCCTCCCAGTGTGAGTGTCAGGGAGTGTGTTGGGGACGTGCCAGGTACACTGCTGTTCCTGGGGAAAATGCATCTCATGGGGGGGCTCGCCTCTTTTTTCAGTGGGACAGCTGCAATTGCTCCCATCATTGCTGCCGTCAAGGACGGGAAAAGTGTCACTTACGAAGGAAGAGTGGTAAGATGCCTGGTTTTCTGGATGCTTCAGCAGTTACAGTTAGGGCCTGGAGTCACTGTCTGGTTCAGGCCTTACAGATACCACTTCTGAAGGAAATAGAACAAATTGGAATCCTGTTACTTGGCTAAGTGATAAAGGGGCTGTCTTATCTAGACTTGTCCTGCTAACGTTGGCTGTGTTTGGGCACTTGAACAACAGATTGTTCATTTAGGATTTGGTGGGCCTCCTCCTAAGAAGATGGGTGCTTTCCCTCATACTTGAGCTCTGGGCAGTGTCTAACAACAGACCCCATATGAATGGGCTTTGGGTGCGTGGCCCAAAGGAATGCCTGCCACCGTGTTTTCTCTGGCCTCTAAGGATGTTAGGACCAATGGCCACAGATAGAAGAGAACCTTAATGCCAAACCTCATTTCCTGGCCATTATAGGTTTGAAATGTCTCTGCAAGATACTTGCCTGTCTGTTTAAGTATAAACAGAGAGCAGGACGGGTGCAGGTGGTGATCCTTACAGTTGGTTTTGTGCTTTGTGTACCTCTCGGGCTTGCTGGTAGGGACATGTAATGTTAGCAGTTGCCTTGAATGCTGTTCAGTTTGGTTGCCAAGCTGTGACTCTGTTCTGGGATAGTGATAGCATCGTGACCCCAGTGAGCTGGCTTATTTGATTTTGCAGATTTTGCCTGAAGAGATCTGTACTCCTCCGGATCCTGGTCTTGCTTTTGTTGTGGTAGAATGTCCAGATGAAGGATTCATCCAGCCCATCTGTGAGAATGCCACCTTTAAGAGGTAATGAGGGTGCCTGGGAATGGAGAAGTGAGAAGCCCAGCCCAGCATCGACATGGGCGTCTTGTGGATAGGGCCTCGTCTTGGGAAAAGCCCAGGGCTCCTTCCTCTAGGCCAGTCCCCCTGGCAGCATTTACGTGGCTGTTGGTAGTCGGCGGGCTTTGTGTTATACACAGCCATGAAGTGAAATTAGAAAAGATTGAAAACCAGAAGCCACCGAGGACTAGAAAATTAACTAGAACTCTGAGAGTTCTAAGTCTAGAATAAGTTCTAGAAGTTTTCTGAGTTCTGATTAATGCTGCAAGTTATTATTTGGATTATTTTTATCTGAATGAATTTTTATCACTTTACCTACATTGCAGCTAACAAGGTAGATCAGAGTGTTTGAGACCGTCTTGGTCAGGAGTCTGTGTTAAGGGGCAGACCCTCAGCCTGGGGACATCTTTAAGACCTGAGTGCCACACTGTTATGTCCTCAAAAAAGTTAACCAGTTTTGCAGTTTGGCTTTAATCCTGGGTAGAGTCTTTGGCCCACATGTCTATGTTTCGATTTTTTCTCCCATTCTTAATGATATATCTGTGTTTTTCCTGTTTCTAATTTTTACTTATCTATATTTTTTTACTTGTTTTATTTTACTTGCACAACAAATCCTTTTGGGCTACTGTACCCTTACAAGTAAGAGTGTTAGGAGTTCTTTTTGAATCCATTTTATCCTCTGAGTGAATTTGGGTACCTGGTGGCACAGGCTTTGTATTGTATTCAAGTTCTGGGCAGCAAAGCTACTTCAAGTCACTGGTTGAGGTGTCCTTTGAGAACCACGTGTGTGTGTGATGGTGGTTGGGGGGGTTAATAAAAAGAGCTACTGTCTGGATTTTTTTTTAGGGGAACTAGAAGGAAACACATCAACATGTTAGTACTTGGTCTTCTCTCTAGGTGGTAGAATTTCAGGTGATTTTCATTTTCCAGCCCTGTGTCTCAGGTCTTCTGGAAGGCAGCACCGAGGTGGCATTGGAGGTGCAGGGGATTTATTGGGGGGATTGCCTGTGAGAGAGTAAGGAGAGGGGCAGGAGTAGGCAGGGAGAGCCTTGGTCTAGCCCTGCAGGTCTGGCCCCTGTGAACTCAGAGGACGGCAGGAACCTGAGGCTGCGGCACGGCGCTGGGAGGACTCAGCCGGGCCAACCAGGAGGCCCAGGGCAGAGCCTGCCTCAGGTGGAAACTGCCCAGCTCTGGGGCCCGCCGTGCTCAGGCACCACAGGGAGCATCTCCGGGAGAGTACGACCTGGATCCTGGAGGCTAACAGCTCACTGCTGTGCGCACAGAGCAGCCCTCCCTAACAGCCCAGTCCCCACTTGTGCACGTCCTGAGTGCGTATCACTTTGTAGAGCAAAGCCCCACTTTTCCTTCTGCCCAGGTACCAAGGAGAGGCCAATGCCCCCGTGGCCCTGGTGGTTCACATGGCCCCAGAATCCGTGCTTGTGGACAGCAGGTACCAGCAGTGGATGGAGAGGTACGGAGCCCAGCCCAGCA
Source organism: Lepilemur ruficaudatus (assembly GCA_963574885.1). Taxonomy (NCBI): domain Eukaryota; kingdom Metazoa; phylum Chordata; class Mammalia; order Primates; family Lepilemuridae; genus Lepilemur; species Lepilemur ruficaudatus. The sequence goes on along the minus strand of CAUYRT010104654.1, from coordinate 6,453 downwards.
GCGCTCAGGGCAACTCCTGTGGGCGGTGATGAGTTCTCCTGTCTCCTGTCCTTTTGCTCTTTCAAGTGCCATCTCCCCTTTTGTGCCTGCCTAAATACCGTCTTGGATTCCTTCCTTCCCTGGACTCTGGGCACACACCTGCGCCACATTTGTGACGGAAACCCACCACTAGGGGGCGCAGTGTGCACGCACGTCACACTGGCACAGGGCTTGCTCTCATGTCTCCTCTCGGCAGCTGAATAGATGCTGCCTTTTGGTTGAGGATTCCAAGATTCCACACGTGAATCCTAAAGAAGAGACTTGCAAATATAAAACAACAGCTTCCGATCACTGAACCCACTTCCACGGCAGGCGTGTTCAACGCTGCGTTTCTCTTCATGTCCTCTGGTTACTCTTCCCACCACCCCTGTGGGGTGGCTGTTCTGCCCCAGTTTAGTGCCTGGAAGGAGAGGGCACTTTATCTTTTCTTCGTGGCATCATTGGCCATGGCCAGCGTCCCTCAGCAGGGTCTGAGTTGAACCTGGGCTGCAGAGGCTGTGGCTGCTTTTCGGCCTCCCCCGCGTCCCCTGCAGCCCCCTCGTCCCCGTCTGTGCTCCTGCAGCCTCTCGCTCTCGGCTGTCTCGTCTGTCGTTCCTTCGGGATTTGGGGCTTAACATACGTTATCTATTCTCCTATTTAGTCTTTTCTTCTCCCACCCCTACTCCATTTTGTTCCAAATCCCTATCTGTAGGCCCTGAACATCTTCATTTTTCTTAGTTTTTCTCCCACTCTTCCCAGCACACCCGAGAGGCAGCTGAGGTAAGGTGAGAACAGTGGCCTTCGCGACAGGAGTGGGATTGGCCTTTAGTAACAATATTTCCAGGCCAATCACTGAACTCTGTGAACACTTCACCTGCATCAGGGCTCCTGGTCTCCAGGGCCGCCCCTCAGGCGGAACCGCAGTGACTGGCGAACCTCTGGTCTATCTCGTCCTAGGTTCGGGCCTGACACCCAGCACCTGATCCTGAATGAGAGCTGTGCTTCGGTTCACAACCTCCGCAGCTACAAGATTCAGGAGCAGCTCAGCCTCATCCACCCGGGCATCTTCCCCCCGCTCACCAGTTTGCCCTGTAAGGTAGCGTCCCGGGATGGTGCCTGTGGGCCCGGCTCTTGCCCCTGTTTTTTTTCTCTCCATTGGGTGTTTTGTCTTTTCAGGAAGAAGGCCCCACGCTCCGTGTGCCCACAGTTCGGGGCGAGTGCCTCCTCAAGTACCAACTCCGGCCCAGGAGGGAGTGGCAGAGGTCTGTGCCCTTCTGAACTGGCGGAATCCTCTGGGTCAGGGCTTGGCACGAGTCTCTGTCAATGCCATACAGAAATGTTTCAGGAGCTTGTCAGGCCATGTGGCCTCTGGGCAACTGCTCAGCTCTGCCATCACAGCACAAAAGAACCACAGAAGATACATAAATGAATGGGCTTGGCTGTGTGCCAGGACAAATGCATTTAGAAAAACAGCCTGACCCTGGGCTGGGTTGAGGTGGGAGGATTGGGGCCAGTGGTTATCCTTTTTCCAAAATTGTTTTCCATGGTAATAACAATGATAGGGTTCATTGTTTAACAATATGGAAAATAAGTAATGTATGACGAAAAAAGTTGCCCGTAATCCAGTCACCCAGAGATAATGATTGTTAACATTTCCTGTTTTTTACTTTGTGCATATGGGGATGTTATTTTTTAAAAATGTATAAACCCACAGGTTTATGGCCTGACATTGTCAGTGTTTTCCTGTATAATTAAATAGTTTCCAGTAACAGGATTTTTATTGGTTCCAGATAGGGATGTTTACTCACTGAGGATGTGTCCAACTTTTTATTTATAATGAAACAATAAATGTCTCTTATAGAAATCTTTGAACAGAACTCTGTTCCTTTAAGGCAATTCCTAAATGTGGGATTACTGGGTCAGAGGTGACACTTGTTTTCTTTTTTTTTGAGACAGACTCTTGCTCTCTTGCCTGGGCTAGAGTGTTGTGGCATCAGCCTAGCTCACAGCAACCTCAAACTCCTGGGCTCAAGCAATCCTTCTGCCTCAGCCTCCTGAGTAGCTGGGATTACAGGCACATGCCACCGTGCTGGCTAATTTTTTCTATTTTTAATTGTTTTGGCTAATTTCTTTCTATTTATGGTAGATATGGGGGTCTTGCTCTTGCTCAGGCTGGTCTCAAACTCCTGAGCTCAAGCAATCCTCCCACCTTGGCCTCCCAGAGTGCTAGGATTACAGGCGTGTGCCACCGCGTCCGGCCCAGAGATGATGCTTCTTAAGGCACTTGAGAAATATAAATTGCCATCTAGAAAGGCTCTCCCGGTACACTCCGGCCAGTAATGTGAAAATCTTATTGCCCCATATCTTTAATTTTTAAGATCTGAACTTTGAATAATTTTAAGTTTCCTGTCCATTCTGCTCCATGGTGTCCGATTAGAGCACGTTCCAGGTAGTGCTGGGTGCTGTGTGCTGCTGTGGCTGCATAGCTAGGGCTCTTAGGAGACTCCGGTAGCATGACTCAGGCCCACATCTTGGGGTTGAAGAGCCTACTGTCCCTTTATCAGCATCTGCTCAGGCTGTTACATAGAGCAGTGATTGAAAACCTAGTCAATATTCAGGTTCAACTCATTCTTGGGGCCTGTCCCAGACCCACAGAACTAGAATCTTGAGAGTTAGGCTCAGGATGCACGTCCTAAGGTCCCAGGTGATTTTAGTGCTATCCAGGTAGAAGAGCCACCGGTCCAAGGTGTTGCTACTCTGTGTGGTCAGGACCAGCAACACCAGCATTTTCTGGGGGTTGCTAGAGCTGCAGGATCTCTACCTCAGGGTGCTGAGTTGGGGTCTGCAGTTTAACAGACCCATGAGATTAGTTTGAGAGTCACTGCTCTAGGGCCCTGCTTCTCAGCTGGAGTGATTTTGCTCCCTTGGGCCCCTGGGGACATTGGGCAATGTCTGAAGACATCTCTAGCATTTTCGTTGTCACAGCCTGGGGCAGTGGGGGTGGGGTAGTGGGTAGGGGTCAGGCATGCTGCACAGGGCAGTCCTCAACACAGCGAATTATCCTGCCCCGAGGATCAGTCGTGCCTGGTTGTCAGGCTTTGAGGCTGAGAGGTGTTCTGACGAGTTAGTTATTCAGAATACCCTCAGCTACCCCTTCCCACTTGGCAGAGAAAGGTACCAAAAGGCAACAGAACAGAACTGCTCTGGGGCTTAGTTGCTTAGCCTTCGATCATGATTTGAAAGAAGCATCTGCAGATTGTCCCATGAATTTATTCTACGGATCCAGACTGGCATTTGCTGAGGCCACACCCCATTAGTCACCTGAGATGCTTCTCTCCCTGCAGGGATGCCATTACTACCTGCAATCCTGATGAATTTAAGGCCGAGGCCCTGGAGCTTCCCAATTTCCAGGAGAGCGTGCAAGAGTATAGGAAGAATGCACAGGACGGCCCAAGCCCAGCAGGTGAGCGGGGGACCACGGGGCAGCCTTTCTTTCCTGGGCTCTGCCCACTGCTAGTGTTTTCATAGCATTAAGTGCAGTGTTCACAGGGCACATTCTAACCTGATTTTTAAATTTAATCTATAGAGTTTCTCTATTCTGGCTCTACATAAGAATTACAGCCATGGGGGTGGGGGCGGGAATCTGAGGATCCTGATGTCTGTACTGTATCCCAGACCAGCTAAATCAGAGCATTTCCTGATGGCACCCAGACGTTCTTTACAAGGCACCTGCTGGTTAAAATAGTTCGGGGAACACAGGCGAGATTCTGTGGAAAGAGCTTTGAGTAGGGACTCGCTGAGTTGGGATCTGGTCCTGGCATTGCTAATAAGCATCCCTGGAAGCTTTTGGCCAAGTCACACCTTGTTGGGTTTTCAATGCCCCATCAGAAAAAGTAGTTAGGGAACTTGTGGCCTGTGCTCTTGTTGCTGGCTTTTCTAGTGTTATTTGTCACTGGTGATAGAAATAGCAAGAGAGCAGTGGAATGGAAGGTGGGTTAGGGGTTTCGATCTAGCCCAGTGAGCTTTCACCACACTTGCCTCTCTCTGTGGAAGTCAGAATCAGGCAAGCCACAGGGGGGACTAAATCTTCACCTCCTCTTGTAATAGCCTTTTCCGTGTGTGTTTGGGAAGAGTTGGTTTCTAGCAGTTATTCCTTTCTGTTTGGTTGCTTGTCTGACGTGTACGTTAAAGATCACGTAGACCGTGAGATGCTTACAGACGTGCACACGAGGCCACGGAAAGGGCACAGGCTTCAGAATCTTCCGGCTTCCATGGATCTGAAACCTCTGTTGGACCTGGCTCTGAGCCTGTTTCCTCCCCTGTAAAGCGGAGCATGTCCTACCTGGTAGAGTTGTGAGGACGCACGTGAAGCACGTGGTCTTGCAGTGAGAGCTGGTTGCAAGCAGATGCCACTCCCTTGAAGAAAATGATTCATAGCATAAAGAAGTCCCTTTTTTAATTTAGAAGAATCAGAGCAATTCTTTTGAAGAAAGAACTATAGAATTTATTTGCTTTCCCTCCCAGACAGCACTTTCCTCAACACACAGCCTGGGGGTCTCAATCTGACGGACGAGGCCTGTGCATAAGGGCGGTCACCAGGGGCCTGCCAGCCCCCTCCCGGGAGGCTGGACTTAACCGTATTGCTTACCCACCTGTCTTAGTCCATTTTGTATTGCTATAAAAGAATACTTGAGACTGAGTAATTTATAAAGAAAAGAGGGTTATTTAGTTCATTACCCTGCAGGCTGAGAAGTTCAAGGTCATGGCCCTGGCTTCTGGTGAGGGCTCTCGTGCTGTGTCACAACTTAGCAGAGGTCAAAGGGGAAGTGGACACGTGGAGAGGAGAAACCCTGAGTGGTGTCCTGGCCTTGTAACACCCACTCTCTTGGGAACTAATCCATTCCCTCAAGAACTGATCCAGTCTCCAAGGTGGGAGGATCGCTGGAGCCCAGGAGTTGAAGACTAGCCTGGGCAACAGAGAGAGACGCTGTCTCTACAAAATATTTAGAAATTAGCCAGGCATGGTGGCATGTGCCTATAGTCCCAGCTACTCTGGAGGCTGAGGCGGGAGGATTCTTGAGCCCAGGAGTTTGAGGTTACAGTGAGCTGTGATCAGGCCACTGCACTCCAGCCTCAGCAATAGAGCAAAACCCTGTCTCTTTAAAAAAAGAAAAAAGGAGACTAGGAAGAACTGATCCAGTCTCAGAGTTAGTCCTCACCACTGCGGGTACAGCACCAAGCCATTTCACCATCGTATGGCTGAGTGCTGGCTCACATTTGACCCAAAGAAATGGACTATTTTACATGTGTTTTTCCACAGAAAAAAGAAGTCAGTATCCAGAAATCATCTTCCTTGGAACAGGGTCTGCCATCCCAATGAAGATTCGAAATGTCAGCTCCACACTTGTCAACATAAGGTATCGCTGCTTTCTCAGAAAACATCCGTCCATCGAGGAGCCTGCTTATCTTAAACGAAAGTCCTGCTCCACCCACCAGTCTGATTTGTAAATGCAACAATATAAAGCCTTGCAAGCTTGTCGTTTTGGCTAGAGTGTCCCAGAGAGGAGCGATGGGCCTTATTCCATTTTATAGCCTTAATAGGTAACTTTACTCAAATTTCATCCCATTAGGTCTTTTTTTTTTGAGACAGAGTCTCACTATGTTGCCTGGGCTAGAGTGCCGTTGCATCAGCCTAGCTCACAGCAACCTCAAACTCCTGGGCTCAAGCAATCCTCTGGCCTCAGCCTCCCAAGTAGCTGGGACTACAGGCATGGACCACCATGCCTGCCTAATTTATATATATATATAGTTTTAGTCGTGCAGTTAATTTCTTCCTATTTTTAGTAGAGACGGGGTCTCACTCTTGCTTAGGCTGGTCTTGAACTCCTGAGCTCAAACGATCTGCCTGCCTCGGCCTCCCAGAGTGCTAGGATTACAGGTGTGAGCCACCGCACCCGGCCCATTATGTCTTTTATAAAATAGCTGACAAGTCAGTGAGGAGTTGGGGGGAAAAAAAAAAAGGAAAAATATAGTTGATACTACTGTGTGCTGTGCACATTGCTAAGAAACTCACTCACTTAATTTTCACATTAATCTAAGAAGTAGTGAGTACCCATTTCGTTGATTGATAAACCGGAGCTCAGAGAGGTTACTCTAGTTCCTGTAGCTGGTAAGTAAGAGTTCTGAAATTTGGGGCCGGGTGCGGTGGCTCACACCTGTAATCCTAGCACTCTGGGAGGCCGAGGTGGGTGGATCGCAGCAGGTCAGGAGTTCAAAACCAGCCTGAGCAAGAGTGAGACCCCATCTCTACTAAAAATAGAAAGAAATTAATTGGACAACTAAAAATATATAGAAAAAATTAGCCGGGCATGGTGGTGCATGCCTGTAGTCCCAGCTACTCGGGAGGCTGAGGCAGAAGGATTGCTGGAGCCCAGG